>WBNO01020986.1:151334-166365 GCA_013400575.1 Peucedramus taeniatus
AGTGGGCTGGACCTGGGAGGGATTAATTAATTTGGAGAACAGAGCTCCAATTACCACAGGCTTAGAACCAGCCCAAAGAGTGGCATTCCACCTCTTCAATTTGCCTTTTTTACAGGGGTTCCTGCTGTACCTTGTAGAATGTTTGTGCTTACATGGTCATGTCTTTAAAATAATTTCTTTTAAACTAATTTCCAGCCAGATTCAGACAGGGTAAGAGGTGGAGAAGGGAAGAGAGGGACTGCTGAACATTGCAGTACTCCTGCTGGGGAAAAATCAAATGGTGAACTGTACAGACAGGTTCAGAAAAATAAAACCCATTTCAAGTATGTTTCACTGCATTATGTTTGTTTGCTAAGCCTGGAAATGAAAAGCTACACTTTAATGGGTTGCATTACAACCCCAGACTTTTCCAGTAAAAATGGTTTTGTTATCAGGTCGTGGAAGTAATAATAATAAATTCCTGCCTCCCTCCTCTAGTTTTACATTTAATTCTACTTTTATGTGTTATTTCTTCTGTAGACTTCTCAATGTGCAAAAACCTTGTGTGGTTCCTCTCTCCTGAGCTCAGTACTCCACTTTATTGTTTCTGGCCACTGGATTTTAGGGAGAGAGATTGTCCCTTCAGTGGATTGCTTTGCTTAGAGAGCCTACAAAATAATAATTAGAAATAATTTTCCAGAAATGTTGGTTCCTCTTCCAAAAATACCCTTGCATTTTTCAAGTTTGCCAATATTGGTATAATAAAGAAGAGTTGTAGGTGGCATTTATCACAGGGTGCCATTAAAATCTGCATCCAGCACTGCTGCTGCACAATAATCCCTGCCCTTTTTCCTGGCCCTGGGCTATGAAATTATTAAAAGCAGACCAATTCAGGAATATTTTTTTTCTCTAAATTAGCTTAAGCAAATTTCTGCACAGAGCTAACTATTCTGCTAAGGGTCTTCCTATTAAGTTTCTAAGTTTTTTGCCATGGAATTTAATTTCTTTTAGGAATGTTAATAACCAGTGCCCTCTCCCATTTAAGCAAACTCTGGCAGCCTCCCTGATGCTCTGGACCATTTTTTCTGTGGCTCTCAGAGCTGGGGATGCTGCAAGGGACAGGCATGAAGGTTCTCCTGCTTCACATCTCTGTGTGTTTCTTGAGGATCTCCTCTGCTCTCTTAGCACACATTTTGGATTAGTTTTTAATTCCTGCATCAAAATCAAATAAGTTGCTGCCCTGTCACCATTTCCATGCTGAGAGCACAGCCTGAGAGGGAAAAGGAGACAATGAACCTCCCTGGTTCAGTGTCAGCATCTGGTTTGTGGCTGTGGTGGGAGCCACCTGAAGGGCTTCCACTCCTTGTTTAACTTTTGCAGGAGAAAAAGGAGTTGTGGTAATAGAGTGTTCCTATTTTTTAATGATTTTGGATAATTTTCATATGGTGTTCAGACATTTTAATTTAAAATATGGGTTTAAAAAGGTGGATATTTTACATTGCATCAGAATTCTAATAAAAGGTAATTGTTTTAGGAATCTTGTGTCTTCTGTTTGGAGATACAGCTGTGCTTATAGACTCACTTTTGCTTGTCTACCTTGCTAAACTAATTTTACCTTTGTACTGATAATATTAAATAAAATCTGGAGGGTTAGTTGGGTTTCTGGGTGCACAATCCTCATTTACCTGAACCACATTCAAATAAAAACCTTCAGTCAAAGCAAATTTGCTTTCCTGAAAGCATTGTCAGTCATTCTGGATGTGACAGTTGTCTAAATAAGCTGGGTTTTGATATGCTTGCATCTGTGAATTGGTGAGAATATCATAAATGTTAAAATGCAAGGAGGTGGGAGGTGCACTGGATTTGTGCTCAATAAAATGTCTTTCAGAGGAACAGATCCTTGACATTAAATACCTGTTATGAAGTTGGAAATATCCATAATGGACTATAAAAATTTACTCCTGAGTTTAAAAATCAGTTTGTATTTTAAGCTTCTTCATCTTTTCAAACACTTTTGCTTTTAGGAGCTGAGTATTTAAAAGCATGTTTGCTATGTAGTTGTGTAATGGAGGATTTCTGCTTACAGTCAGGTGTTGTGGACAAATGGGACTCACACATGACCCAAGGGCTTCAAAATTACCACATCTGTAATAGCAAGAGCTAAACAAGATCACCAATAATACATTTACTCATTTTGCTATCATGGCACTATTGTAGATTTAAGTTTGCTTTTTATTTCTAAATATAAATATGGGCACCATTCAAATCGAATCTCAGCAAATTACCTGAGTCCTGAGAGCTCCATAAACAGTCCCAAAGCTGGTTAAAAATAGGTATTTGTGGTATAATCTATTTTTACTGTGTCTGCATTTTGTCTTATGGCTTTTGTAATTAAAGGAGCAGTTAGATATTACATTTTTCTGGTGGTCTGGCATGAAAGAAGCAGCTTTAATATGTGGAGATTTTCCTTGACAGGGGAGCTGTCTCTGCCCATGACAGGGGGTTGGAAATAGATGATTTTTGAGGTCCCTTGCAGCCCAAACCTGAATTCTGTGAATTTTCAGAGGAATTCTCCTTACAAGCAGGATGGAGGAGAAGTGGACAAAAAGGGACTAAAGAGGCTTCAACCTGCTCAGGCTGGATGCTCCAGGTTTTTAGGTGGACACCACATTCCTTGGAGCAGGCAAGGAGTGAAGAGGCTCTGGAATCACCTCAGGACCACTGGCTGGGTGGACAGACAGGCAGAAATTCAGGAATTCTGTACATTTTCATAATTGCCTTCACCTCTGTTGGTGTGTTACCCTTCTCTGAAGGCAGTGCTGGAGATTGATTTGTTGTCTTTAGAATTGATTTTCTGCTCTTGGTGTGCAGGGATTGTTCCCATGTTGACCTGGAGCGTGTCAAGTGTTCAGAAATGTTTGGGGAACTCCACAGACACAGAGAAATGGGATTGTGAGCTCTGGACTTGGTGCCTTTTGCTGCTGCTTTCTCTAAACCTAAGCTGGTATTTGCCATTTGATGTATTCTTATTTCCCAACACAAGAGTTTTTCCTGAACAAATGGAAATGTGCCATCAAGTGGCAAAGCCACGTGCACATTCTGCTAAATGTCCTTCAGAAAGTTACTGTGCTATGTAATTGTAACTAATTACCTCTGAGTTTGTTGTTCATCTAAAGCTTTTAATTACTTACCCAGGCTAAGGAGAGTTCTGTACCCCTTGCTTTTATTAGTGTGCTTCAGAGTACATTCAGTGAAGTGGGAAATTTTCCCCTCTAGTTTCAGAATATTTTTCAAGTTTCAGCATTTTTAAAAAATCAGCACTGGTGTTACTTTACTCAATGAATTGCCCTAAGATCCAAAAATAGGAAATTCTAAATTTTTGTGCCTTTTGAAGTAAAAACCCACTGTCCACGAGTGATGATGGGAGTTCCATGGAAGCACTGAGGATTCCTCATTTGCAGGTTGCACCACAGAACATCTGAGCTTGTCCCAGACAGGTGCCAGCTACTCCAGACCTTGAAATGGAGTGTTGTATTTAATTTTAAATTTCCATACATATTTGCATTAATTTATATTTATTTCTTTAAAGTTGTTTGTGTCTGATCACAGGACTCTGCAGCCACCCAGAGCAGCTCTGGAGTCTCACTCAGTGTTTGTTATGGAGCTCCTTTCTCTTAGAGTTGATTTGGCACAGTTGCCTCTGAACCTCTTAAAAGCCCTTAGAAATCCAAAAGCCTTTTTGAACATCCTGTGTAGTGAAATAGATTTTTAGACAAACAAAGCAAAGCTTTTCTGAGAACCAGGACTTCTTCCCAGTAAGCAGCCCATCAAAAGGAGTGATCCAGGAGGAGGCTGCCAAGGTCACAGAGCAGAATTTTGTACGAGTTGGAAGTTGCTCACCATTCTGAATTTATTTATTTTTTAATTCACACTGAATCTGAAAACTGTTCTGTTTTAATGAGCTATGTCCTGCTAGATGGGAAGGCCTCCATTTCCAGAGATTGATAGCTGAGTTTTGGCTGCATCTTTATGCAGTAGCTGAAGTTAGAGGAACTTCTTTTACATGCAGAGAAAGGATATTCATGCATTCATTTACCAACTACATGAGTAGTAATGAACGATATGCAAGGCTAACTTAATTTGCATTTGGCCATTTGAATTTTCTTTGTCAGTGCTGACAGTGTTATCATGCAATTATTGTGAAACACTTCTATTTGAAAAATTTTCTCCCACAGTACTGTTTACTGAGGTAAAGCACATTGGCTTTAATATTTTAATATATATACATAATGAATGGAAAGGGAAGAGATGAAAATCACTGTTGCAGTGTATGACTTGGGAGGGGATTAATTGAAGTGACATTAGGTCCAAATGGTTATTTTGTAGATAGGGAGGATTTCTGTTCCATCCTGTTCAGGGCACACAGAGCAGAATTGAGTCCCCCAACCTCAGCACGGAGCTACTGGCCCCGAGTTCTTAATTGTGGCTGTCATCTGAACTGTAAGAACTTAATTAGTTTCCTTCCTGCAAAGACAATATTTACCCTATGGGTTATGATGTAACAGAGCAAACCATGAAACTTCTCATTTTCTTGTTGCATTAGCAGGAGAAAATAAGAAAAAAAATCCAAATAACGATGCTCAGTTACAGAGTACTGATATCATCTTAGGCAGTTATGGCATTCTGTGAGAGGCCAGCATTGCAGTTGCCTCAAGTAATTTTATTTTTGCTGATGTTTTTAGTTTCATAATCATAATAATTTATTTCCCTGATGTTTTAGGTTCATAATGTTTAGTTCCATAATAAATAAATTTATTTTCCTGATGGTTTTAGTTTCATATCCTTCTTAGAGGAGAAGTTAAAGACCCAACCCAGCTGTGCAGTGGCAGAGGGACAGGTCAAGGCCAGCAGTGCCTTTGGAGCAGCTCTGCAGAGGAGGACAGCACGTGTGGAATGGACAGTGCAACCTGAATTCTGTGCTTAAACTTCTGCTGTGGTTATGTGCTCATTAGAGGTGTGCTACCCAAAACCAGAGTTTGGTCTTTATAGCTTATTACAAGTAGAAAATGTTACCAATTTTGTGGTATAGATTTTGTAATATCACCTCATCCTCAGCTGATTGCTTTTGTGCTTCTAGGAATTCGGGAGGAGATCATTTCAGGGAGCTGATTTGTGTATTGGCAGGTTGTTGGCTGGTTTTAGCTGTGATTTTTTGCATCTTTCTACAAAGCATCTCTGGCCATTTATTCACAGTGTATTGGGCTTAGAAGACTGCAGGCTGACTCTGCATGGCAGGGCACTTTGTCAGGGAGCATTCACTGGTGAGCTGCAGGCAGGCTGGGATTTCAGGAGTTCACAAATGTTTTGTTGATGATGCCTTGTGCAGGCTGCCCTAGAGCAGAGGCTGGGCAGAGCTAAAGAATAAAGCAGGGATTTATTAAAAGGCCTCCATGGATCCACCTTGGGCAGCACAAGAGCCCAGCCAGGGCTGCACCCAAGAGGAACCAAAATGGTCCCAAAATGATCCCAAAATACTCGAGTGAGCACGGGGTCTCTGCCTTGGATCAGTTCTGCTCCATTTGCACCTTGCAGTTCATTGTCCCATTCCAGCTTTAGCCCATGCACTCCCATCCTTGTTTTTCTCTCTTCAGCCCACGTTGTTTGTGCTCTTGGGCTGAGATTTGGATCATTTGTCCTTGGTCCCCAGCTGGAGCAGGAATTGTTTTGTCTCCCTGCTCTGTGCAGAGAGCTCAGCATCCCATAATATGAAGCTCAGAGCTGCACACTAAAGCAGCACAGAACCTGAAAAATATAAAAGTTAAAACCTGAGGCATCATTGAGGCCTGGTCAATCATCATTTCAAACCCAATTTCCTGTTGGTATCTCCATTGCATTTCTGAAACTGCAGCACAGGTGGTTCATCTAATTATTGCACATTATTGCCTCAGCATAATGTAGCTGAGCTGGTACATTTGTAATGTATGTAGCTCCAAAATTGCTCTCACATCCTGAGCACTATCCATGCTGGTTAATGTAGGACATTTGCACTGCTAGGGTGTTTCAGTTTCAATGCTGTTATATTTTAAAGGGTGCTGCAATTAGGTTGAAGTTATTTTTAATGATGGCTAAAACCAGATGTGAGATGTTGATGATGTACATTAATAATAATTCTGATCATCCTGTATTTTAGAGTAACTAGTTTCAAATCCCAGAATTGCCTTTGTTCTGTAAAAACCAGGCACCAACCTTAAAAGAGTTGGTTTTATTTAGCCATGCTCAAAACACACTGCAGAAGGGAACCTTTGATATGGTTTGTTGATCTTCTCAGTGGAAGATCCCTGCATGTTACACAGCTGATTTCTCTTTTGGAGGAAAAAGTGATATAATAGGCTTTGATATAAGATTTTGTGAGAACATTATCACTAATATATCTATTAGTGTGTGCATTAGCTCATCTCCTTTACCCTCTTATGGAAGTATATAATGTCATAATATTGTTATTTAAAAACTATATACACACTGTATAGTGCCTTCCAGATGGAGGCTAAAAATAACAAAGATACTAGAGTTCTTCCTTAGATCTACATTATATTCACTTCTCATTTGCTTTGTGATTTCTGTATTTTTTTTCTTCCATTTCTTGTTGCATTGGGTATTTCTTCTGTTGGTGAAGAAGATTCTATTTAAATAATTATAAGGAGAGTATATAAAATTTTACAACCCTGTCTATGTGTCTGTAATTCCATGAATATATTACTGGAGTGGAATGTCAGCCTTCCTGCATTTTTCCCTACAAATTTAAATTACAAATTAAAATAGACATACCACACTGAAATAGGGAAAATGTTCAGTCATTGTGAGGATGATTTTTTTTTTCATTTTAAAGGGAACACGTTTCTGAAATAACATAATAGGAAAAAAAGCCATTATTGCCAGTGTTCCCTCAGGAGAGGGAGAAATAATTCAGCTTGGAGGGCCACAGCATTTTCTGTTCTGTGATCAGGTTACATTGGCAGCTCAGCTGGCTTTAGGCTCTGTAAAATTATGTCCAAAGCAGAATGGGATGGAGGGAGGACCCAAAAGGTCCTTGTGACTTCATAGAGCAGAATTTGAGTCTGGGAACAGCAGCAAATTCCATCATTACTGGGGGCTGAAGAAAATCCAGCAAGGTGGTGGATCAACAATTTGGAAATTAATTATTTCCTTGCAAAAGAAAGAACACAAGACAAACCTGCCAAAAAAAAAAAAAAACTACCAAAAACAAACCAGAACAAGAAAAACCACCTAGATATGATGATTCACTCCTGAAAAAATACATTATCATCCCTGTCAGACATTGCAAAGATGACTGGCAATTTCTTCCCTTGTAAAATCTGTTCATTACAAGATGGTTTTGACAAAAGCTTATTTTATTTTTAAATCTACTTTACCAGAGTGTAAACCTTAAAGGGAGCTTTACTAGGAGTTTCATTTTTTTCTCCTAATGGATAACCACTCAGGAGGAAGCTGGAATTATGTTTATGGAGTCTTCTGAATATTTACTTTCTGTTGAAATAATAAAGACACTATTACTAAGGAATATGCATTTCAAAAGAAGATCTCTCTTCACTGAAGGCAATCATGATTTTGTTTTAAAGGAGTGGCAGCTCATCATCTAAGTGAACAGATATGAATCCATTTCTGAGTTGCCCTTAAACTTCTTATGAAAATCTCTTGAAATGTGTTGTTAAAGAATCAGAAAGTTCTGTGGCAGTGTGGGGGGAGAATTTCAGGATCTGGATGAGCCCTTATAAAGCAGGTTTAGCAGTTTGCTGGAATTGCATTGGTGCTAAGCCCTCACTGGTAGGACAGGACTGAAGGGATGGAACATTCAAAGACCAAGCAAGGCAGTGCAACACAAAGCCTGTTCTAGAGGAACTGCTCCTCACTGTAGGGAGGTGTGGGAAATGAATTTGTAGGGAATTTTAGGGATTGTTTGCAGGTTTGATGTGGCTTTTTTGTAGTTGTTCACTTACTAATTTTTTGAGAGTATTTAATTTTTTCTGGTTAAGAGGTTATTGATCTATTTAAATGGGCTGGTTGGGTTTTTATGCTAACTTTAGAGTGGTAGGTGTTGATGTGGTTTCTGTCAAAAACTTATCTTTATCTTCATTTTTTTTATTGGGACAACACATCTTTCTTTCATAGTGTGATGGGTTCCTGTACTACAAAGGGACAGATGGTTGTTGTTTTTCTTTTGGGAGAGTGAATTATAACATCTACATTATAACTTTGCCATTATAACATCTATATTATCTCACCCTTCACATAAAACTGAAAATAGAATAAAAGTTTTTAAAAGCCCTCTCAGTTGCCCCATCTCTGGGTCAGAAAAAGGCATAATCCAACAGGAGGTGCTGGCCAAGGTCTGCAAAATTCTGTAATTTCATGCAGACTGAGCTGGAGGATGAAATTCTATCGTGGGAGAGAGAAGAATAAAAGCCTTCAGTCCTTCCTGATCCCTGTGGTCAGGCTGGCCCTGTCCCTTGAGTGACCACATTTTGCAAACACCTCAGCATTTAAATACCACTGAGACCTCTCTCTGTGTGTGTGAGAGCTCTGCACACCTGGGCAGATTTGAGGGAAAATCATCCCGAAAGGCTCCGGTCCCTCAGGGTTGTGTTTGTCATGCAGAAGAGCAGAGAGGCTGTGGGGTTTTGCTTTGCTGGCATCCCCAGGAACATTTAATGTTCAGAGAGCTCTCTGAAATGGTCTGCACAGCTCTGGCACTGAAGCTTCACCTGCCATCAGGATTGCTTTTGAATTATCACTGATGGTTTTCCAGACACAGCTCATTGCCTGCCATCCTTGGGAGGGTTTGTTCTCCTGCAGAACTCCAGCTCTGCAATTTCCTGGGGTGTTTCAGGCTTGCTTTGCCTTCATACCTGCCCTGTTATTTCCTTTCAGCATGAATACAGTAAGCTGTCATAAATAAAAGTAAAACTTAACATTAAACAGATTATTATAGGGCAGGGGAGATGAGTAATAAAACGTAAAGCACCTTGTGTTTCTTAAGCAATTGTTCTTTCTGAAACCCCTTGGAGCACCACAGCTCCTGTGCTGAGGCAGTTCTTCTCCTGCTTGCTGTCCAGTGCCTGATTTTGGAGCCCATTTTCCCCTCCAGATGTCAGTAGAAACATCTTCCAGACACTTTTCAATTCTTGAGTGTGACAGAATCCCTGACTTAGAAAAACCTATTGACATTTTCAGGGAAGCAAGGTTTTAAAGTGTTTAAAGTCTCTATAACTGGAGGTAAAATTTTATTTAAAAAAGAAATCATGTTAAAACCAACCCAAACAAAACAACAACAAACCCACCCATAATCTTTGTTTGGGGCCTTCAGCTGCTGGAAGTGTCCTCTGGCCCTTGTAGTCATGAATAGAGTTGGTAGCAAACTCAAGAGGAGTTAGAACAGGATAAAAACAGTTCCAATCTGGATGTGTCTGGTAATTTTTCCAAAGCACATCTCCCATGCCCTGCAGTTTCTTTGCAGTTCATGTGTACTGAGGAACAGAGAGACCAAAGTCATGCCTGCATATTCATGTCTTTGTTTCAAAGAGACTCATGGATGGGGGGGAAAGGGAGAAATTATCCCAGAGCTGCCACAAGATCAAAATATCTCAGAAATGATAAAAGAGGATTCTTTAAGGATCATTGAAATATCAATCTGAGACAAAAGTTCCTGCAAAACATTGATATTAAGGCAGTGTTACTCTGAGAATTACATGTACAGAAATGTAAGAGAATCTGTGGATTTTAATTGCACGTTGTCATCTTTAAACATGATGGCTGCAACTTCAGATTGCTGAGGATTTAAAAAAATTAACTTATAAAGGAACCTATAGAGGGTAGAGTACATTTGAAAAATATTGTTTGAACAGTTTGTGTTTTCTAGCATAAAATAAGTTTTGTAGAGTTTAGGACTACAGAATTTGAGTATGGTACAGCTTGCTGTGAATGAAAACAGGAGCTCTTAAAATGTTTTGAATTTTTTTTGCTTCCAAGGATTTGGAGGAATGTAGTAGAATGAATTTCAAAAAGGAATTAGGAACTTGTAATTCGACTTCCTCAGACAATAACTGTACAATATTTTTAGACAGACCTGTTAAATTTCCACACATTCCCAGGTTCTTGTTTAACTGCACTGATGTTCTTAGGAGGGCCATGAACTCAGTGGTAGCTGAGATCTGCTCCAGAGAAGTATTTAATAGTCCATTCTTCCATTTATAAAATATGAAGATGTAATCCTTCCTGAAACATCTTTTCTTACTTGTAAGTGAAGAAGAGGCAGTTTAATCTCAGTAGAAGCCTCTGAATACAAGAGAGAAAACAAATTACAGCTCCAGCTATTAACAGGTTGTATTTAATATGGAAACAAACACCTGTAGGAATGTTTAGAACTCAATTATTTGATTGCAAAAGCAGTGGCACATAGGGACTGAATGTGAGCAGAAGTTCTGTTTAAAAAAAAAAAATCTTTTACCTGGAACTCCAATTAACATCTGGTGTTAATGTGTACAGATTGTCTCAGGAACTGAAATGCAGGGAGGGCTCAGCAGTGTGTTTGAGGGATGTGACCTGCAGTGACAGCAAGCAGAACAGCAGCCCTGGGAAGCTGAGAGCCCAGCAGGAGCTGGGAGGTGAGGGCAGCATCCCCTGCAGAGGATGAGCACGAGTGGATCTGATCCCTGAGCTGGGGGAGCCCCAGTGGCAGGCACAGCCCTCCCCTGGGGCTGCTCTGTCCTCTGGGAGAAGCTCTGGGGCTTTCTGCAGTGCAGAGAGAGCAGGAGGCTGCAATTCTCCCTCCTCCTTTCTGTACAAATATTCATCAGTGAGCAGCAGGTTCAGAGCTCACCAACTGGACAAAGCCCATCACATTTTCTGTCCCAAGTGCAGAGTTTGGAAACTCTGTGTGGCCAGGGGGAGCTGCCCCTCTCCTGTAGGACATTTCCTGTTCTGTTCTGAGAGCCTGATCCACAAATCAGTGCAGGAGCCACAGGCAGAGCCCCAGCCCAGGAGATTTCAGCAGTCCTTGCACTCATTCTGCACCGCCCATTCCAGCAAGAGCACACTGCTGCAAACTGCAAGATAAACCTGGTTTTCTTACTTCAAAGTGATCTTTTATGTTGTTTTCTAAAAGTCTTTCTGTGATTATGATTTTAGATGAATTTTTTTCCAGATTTTTTTTCCAGATATGAATATCCTTATAATGGACTTATCTTCACGTGCAATTTCTGTTCTCCATTTTTTTTCATTTATTTAAAATACAACATAAAATACAGAAGCAATGGAAAATATGATGTTTATGGGGACTGTGTAGCCTTTTGATTTCCACATTCAACTCCTTTTTTCTATACATAGATAACTCACAGAATTCACAGAATATTCTGAGTTGGAAGGGACCTACAGGGACCATCAAATCCAAGAGTTAAGTGAATGGCCCTTGAAGGGATTGGCCCCTTAACTTTGGTGGTTTTAGCACTCAGCTTTGACTAGCTGAGCCCATCTCTATTTAGATATATGTATATTTTTAGTTATTTTTTAAATGTCTATTTTAGAAAGGGCTTCACCTCAAACAATTGGCATGAGAAGGTTGCATTTGGTATTTTTTAAAGAAGAAATCTCTCCCAATAGCTCACTGTTACTATCAGCACTTCAGGTTAAGTGTAAATACTCTGGGCTCTGGCTTTAGCCTTTTGAAAATTACTCAACATGAATTTACTGTAATGATGGGCTAATTAGTTAAAGTTCACTGAGTTTAGCTAAACACACAGTGTTTGATTTAGAGAGATAAATCTGTGCTCTGTCAACCTTTTCAGACATAATCCTACTCCCAACATTATGTGACAGGTAGTGAGGCCTGGGGATGTGCTGCAGAGCAGCTCAGCTCAGCTCTTCACTCTTGACTAGTTATTTATCTCGTGGAGCAGAATTCACAACTGCCAGATGGGAAGTGGGGAGCACCAAAGGGAACCTTTCAAAGCTTCCTTCCCTTCTTCCATGCAGCAGGAAAGGGTTTGGAGATGGTGGCTGTAACCCACGTTGCTGTGTTTTGGGATTTTGGTTGATGTAAACTCTCTCTTTGCCCTGAATATTCTGAAATGTCTTTATTTAGAAAGGCTCTGTTATAAATAAGACTCTGCAAGCGTTTTTAACATTTTGAATTTTCAGGATATTATGCAATTCCAAAAGATAATTTCAGAGATGTCTTCACAAGTGAGGTTGTTCACACTTTACCAGACAAATCAAAAACCCCAAACCTCATTTAGCTGATCTGTGGCACCTCTGGATGCTATTTTATTGGAAGGAAAGTGATGAGTTGTCTCTGTTGTAGTTGCAGGCACACAGAAAGATGCATTTAAATCAATCATTTACTGAAGACTGTCCCTGTTGGTGGGGAGATAAAAGTCAGTGGAACAGGGTGATGGTGCTCAGGTTGTGGTGCTGGTGGGTGAGGGGGGCACTGGATAAAAGCAGCTTTCTTCAGAGAGCATCAAAGCCCCCAGCAGCAAAACCCTTTTTGCTCTCAGCTGCTCGAGCAGTCTGACCCAGGAAGAACTTGCTCTTGGCCACAGATGAGAGCAGTTGTTTTAAAAAGAAACAAGCAACAAAAGGAGCCACAAATGTCATCCTGTACACAGAATTTTCTGTCAATTCGTTGTGGAAATCCTGTCATCTTAGCAAATGAATAAATTGGAAGGGACTCCTGGGAAGAGCCCTTATGGTTTAAGGAGAAAAGGACACTGTGTGGATTCTGGTTTGCCATGAAAATTAATGAAAAAATAATGAAAATTAACGTTCAGCAAGTGAATAACTGAAGTGACTAACTTGTACAAACTGAAAGCTTATGCCTTAAATATTTGATGGACCTGTAAGCAGTGAGAGCTGTGATGTGTGGAAGTGATGTCAGCAGTTCTGTTCCCAGTTTGTGTCCCAGTGCTGCCACTGGGGCCGTGTGGGTACCACTAGGTGGAACCATCAACCCTCCCTTCCTGCCAGGATGAAGCTCACTCACAGCTCAGACAGTCTCCTGAAAGGATCTAAGTCTAGAGTTTTTGTATTATTTTTCTGTGTGTCTGTGAGGGAAGAAGTAAATTGCTGCCTGCTTGGCTGGAATTGTTTTTACTAAAATAGGCAATACAGCCTTTCCTGTCTGACCACTGGGGTTATGTGCACTGGCAGTAATGCAACCTCTGCAGTGTTCTCACCCCAGAGTTTCTGGGTTTGTGTCCCAGTTCCTGGCTAAAATCCCCTTTCATAGTATATAATCACTCCTCCAAAAATTAAGCCTGGCTTTAATATAAATTTCATTCTTTGTAGGTTTTTGAATGAGTAGTGTCAGTGAAGGAAAGCTCTAGAAATACATTTTTTGGCATTACATTTAGTATTTATATACTTTATTTCTCTTCTTAGCAAGAGAATAAATGGTTTTCCATTAGGGAAAACATGAATTCCAAACTGTGGCTGTGGCTAAGGGATAAGATTTCTTGGTTTATCCTGATTTTCTGTGTTTGCTTGCATTGTGCTGTGTTGTACACGAGTCCTTTCCTACAGTAATTAATCTTTCAGTGCTGTCACAAGGCCGTGCTCACCCCAGCTGCAAAGCCCTGACACATTGCTGGACGTGGGCATCTCTTGTGAAATGATGCAACAGCACCAAAAAGAATTGCACCTGGAAATTGGGAACATCTAGGAATGGAAACAGTTTGTCATTGTGCTTTTCCTTTCTTTCATTGCCAGCAATGATTGTAGTAAAAGATGAGCAGAAAACAGAACTTTTGTGGTCAGAATAGTTCCCTGTGTCTTATTTTCTCTCTTTTTTTTCTGTCTTTGGAGCAGAAAAGGGGAAGCTTTTCACGTGGGGACCCACAGAATGCAGCTGCAGACAGCAGGGGGAAGAGTTTGGTCAAATTGCCACTCTACCAAACATCTATAAAACAAAACAAAAAAAATTTACATTGCCAATGACAAATCCAAGCTGAAAGTTGGCCTTGCCTGTTGTCATTCATTGCCATTCATATTTAGGAAGCAGACTGCTGTGATAATTGATTTGATGGTCCAGCTTGAGTGGAAGCACTTCTGGGCATAGCAGGCCTCAGAGATGCCAAAAAAGAAGAAAAGGTGGGAATGAAATAATGCACTACTTTCTCCTCAGAGGCATGTGGCCCAGTTTTTGAGAACAGAAAAACATGCTTTAGAAGAAGAAAGAAAAAAAAACTTAGTAACTCAGTAATAAGTACAAAAATGACCAAATAGCCTCAGTCAGATAAAAATAGGCATTCAAAGAGAGACAATGAGTGTACATATTTTACTGGCAGGTGAATAATAGAAGAATGCTGTGGAAATAATCTGATTTTTAACGGGCTCTGTCCAAGGGAGTACCTTTCTTGCTTCTTTTTTTGTGTAACAACAAAAGAGGCTCCCTTTCCTGAAAACACAGACACAAAATAAAAACCACCCAAAAACAATGTTTAATTTTTTTAAGCTTTCCAAAGAGGAATTGATAGTTGGGAAGAAGGGAACGAATGCAATTATTGAATTTGAAAGGCAATAGATGTGCTTGGATTATGTGAACTCCCGTTGGGTTTATTTACTTCCAGCATAGGTGATAATGAGGCTTTTCCCTGTATTTCTGGCCATGGGGCAGTGTTCACCCACAGCCTCCTGCTGCTATGAATAACTCAGGACACTGAAAGCTAGCTGGGGGAAAAAGTAGATTAAAAAACTTTTGTATTCAGTGCTTGACCTCTTAATCACAAGTGCCAGCATCCTTTCATCGATTTAAAGACCCAAACAAAACCAGATCAGACGTGAGCCATTGAAACACAGAACTGGAATCAGAACTGGTTTGTCTTTTGGGTGATGCTTATTTACTTGAAAAACCAGTGTGGTCCCTCAGCTTGCTGAACTCCTTGTATTCATGGCCCTGAATCTTTTATCCAGGCAAAGCAGAAGTAACTGAAATGTACCAGTAAAGAAATGTACCAGTACTGAAAATGTACCAGTACTGAAA
>WBNO01020986.1:166467-189783 GCA_013400575.1 Peucedramus taeniatus
CAGTACTGAAAATGTACCAGTAAGGAAATGTACCAGTACTGAAAATGTACCAGTAAGGAAATGTAACAGTAACTGAAATGTACCAGTAAAGAAATGTACCAGTACTGAAAATGTACCAGTAACTGAAATGTACCAGTAAGGAAATGTACCAGTGACTGAAATGCACCAGTGACTGAAATGCACCAGTAAAGGCTGAAAAAGCAGAGCTGCTGGAGGAGCAGGAGGTTGGGAGTGTGCTGTTCCAGGTCATACATGAACACTGCTCTTTGATTTTCAGGGTTTGAAGGACCTTACCCTGCCTTCATGAGATGATAGTTGGTGTAAGCACAGATTAATTCTACACTTAGAAAAGAGTCTCTAAAAACATACTCATTTATTAGGAGAATATATCAGATTTTCTTATATGTTAGGACTTTTTAAATTCCTTTTTTATATATTGGAAGCAGAAGCTCAGAGTTTCATAAGCCATTAAACATCTGAAAGGGATATAACCTGTGTGCCATTCTTCCTTTGAATTCTTCTTTCTTTCTATCTACTTATCTATAAAATTCCTTTTCAAGTATCAAAACACTCCATTAAATTGATGGATAGGAAACATCACACATGGCAGATGTTTAAAGGAAATGCTCTTTGTGCATCTCACCAGAAGAAAACTTCTCAGAGAAGCCTTGATTTGGAGTGATGCTGAAATTCAGGTGAGATGCTTGCCTTGGTCACAGGGAGCAGCAAGGGAACAAGGGGGACTTGAAGAGTTCTGGTTTAGGGGATTCATGGAGAGCACTGAGAAGTGGCAGCAGGAGGAATCAGCTGATGGGGGAGTTCTCAAGAATCCCCTGCCTGGGATGTTCCCCAGAGTCCCTTTTTCACAGCCAGGTGATCCAAGAAAGAGTCAGAGCTCCTTGGCTTTGGTTCCCAAGGTTGTTTATTTTCTCTTATCTATAACATGTTCTCCCTGCCCAGCCCAGATGCTCTCAGCAGCTCAGCTCAAGGCACACTGCCCACCCTGGGACTGTGCTGTCTTTTTATACTATAAACTACACAGACATTATTTACAGTTAATCCCCAATACCCATCACCTGTGTTAGACAGTCAGCTTCTACTCTAAACCAATCCCAAAGTGCCACCAGCACCAAGAAGATGGAGGCCATGAAGAAGGAGGAAGGAGGGCAGTGCAGGCCCAGATTGCTCCATCTTGACCCCCCTGTACCCTCAGCATAAAAATCTTAACATTCTATTTCTCTACTCAGTGATAAGCTACTCATTCTATTCTACTTTCCCTGGCTTGTAACTCCTCACATAAAGTTGGGAACTGTTTCCATAGATCGAGGGCAGAGGGGTCTTGGGCTCTGTGCCAAACCCTCTGAGCCCCCTGCCCAGGGCTCAGCCCATCCAAAGCCACCAGAGAAGTGTCCTGGGTTCCCACAGGGAGGGCCTGGATTAACCTGACTCTGCATCCCTTGTGCATCCCTGCTGAGTCGGTCTGGACCTGCACACAGATCAATTTTCTGTTGCTCTGAAATGTGTGAATCCTCTGTGTGTGTTTTGGGAAGTATGTGCTTCCTTTCAGGGTGCTTTGCAGACATTTGTAACAAATGGCTGTAGTTCCTAAGCACACAGATCCTGGTCAGTTCATCTGAGCTGGAGCTGGGGAAGTGCTTCCAGCTGAGCACACTGCAGTAAATATTATTAGACCTTGATTAGAAGATAATTGGAGTAATTTAGATTTTGACTGTGAATTCTGTGTGAGCCATTGTGCTGGGGTGGTAGTGATTAATAATTATTTTTATTCTATTTTCAAACTGGGCAGCACCTCCATGCTTCACTGAGTGCCTGCTCCTGCCTCTCAGGCAGAACCTGCACAAGGCTGGGGCCAGAGGAATTCCAGGGAATGCTGCTGGGGGTTCCAGCTGGACCTGTGGAATATTGCAGGAGCTCAGTGACCCCCTGTGCACACAGGTGCAGCTGCTGGCCCTGGGAGGGGGAGCCTGGCACCAAGGACATGGGGAACCTGCTCAAACTGAGTGGATTTTCCACTCTGGAGTGTAATTTACTCACACAGTGAGGGTAGCACAGGTAAAACCCCTTGAAATCCCCTTCCTGTGCCACCTCCCTCCCCAGTGTGGTGGTTTATGTGTTCTCAGACCATGGAAAGGTCTGCTCTGGAAGGGACCTCGAGGTCACCTCATCCAACCCCTGCTGGAAAAGGGCCACAGCCCAGGGGCTGCTTCCCTGCCAAGCTCTCCTGGTATTTCCAGTGAAGGATTTCCCAGCATTGTCTGGGGCCTGTGGTATTTAATTGCTGTCCCAGTGGATGTGGAGCTCACCCTGAAGGAGCTCTGGCTTTTTGTCCCTCACCCTGGTGATGGGAGATGGGAACCTCACCCAGTGCCTGGTTCCTCTGGGAGCACCAGGGAGGAGCCCAGGTGATCCTGGCTCAGGGTTAGGCTGAGCCCAGTCTGACTGCCAGCTGTCAGAACACGTCAGGAGAGAGCCCCAGTTCTGTGACTGGTTAAATGTGCCTTCTGGGCTGTCACATCATTTTTAATAGTCATATGCAACTGCTGCATCATAAAAGCAACCCCTCCAAAGCTCTGCTCAAAGCAAAGCAGAGATCAGCACAAAAGCACCTGGTTGAAAAAGGAAGAAAGCTATGGGAAGGTGACAGCTGGAATTCCAGTGCTTAATCTGTGTAATTAAAACTTTTCTAAGGAGCAGGAAAAGCAGGTTGGACTTGAGGTAGTTTTAGGAGTTAATTAGCAAGGTCTTTTTGAATATTAAGAATGCCTTTGAAGGATAAAGTTTTAAAAAACTAGTTCAGGGCTTTCAAACAGCATAAATTAAGACAGAAACTTTCTCTTTACACATCCTCAAGATGCAGACAGAGTCATCCTCCCTAACAGTGCCATTTCCTTCCATCAGAAATATAATCATAGATCCTCCTCAATGTCTGATCTTCATAAGGATTTATTAGCTTGCTAACAGTGCAGTGCTAATTTAACTGGAAATAATATTTTACAGGAGTTTTTTTGCACATTCACCATTGCAAATACTGAAGTGGGTAGCTCTTAAGTCATAAAGTGAGTTTCTTCCTGGGCTGGGTACTGTGATATATCACCAATATTGAAAACAGCAGCCTGCATATTTCAGAGTATAGCCATAGAATTATAGAGTGCTTTGGGTTGTAAGGGAGCTTAAAAATCACCTAAACCATTCCAAGCCCCCTGCCCCACCTCCCATCAGCCCAGTTTGCTCAGAGCCTTTTTTAACCTGGCCTTGAACACCCCCAGGGAGGGAGGGGGAATCTGCATCTCTTGGGGCAGTGTCTCAGCACCTCACCATGAAGAATTTCCTCCCAAAATCCCATCCAGCCCTGCCCTCAGCACTTTGAAGCCATTCCCTGCTCCTGTCACTCCCTGCTCTTGTCACAAGTGCCCCTCCAGCTCCAGTAGGCACTGGAAGGGGCTCTGAGCTCTCCCCAGAGCCTTCTTTTCTAAAAGTTCTGCCTTTTTACAGGGGAATGCAGCTGAAAATATGGCCTTGCTTGTTCTCACACAGCTCTGGTGGGTTTTTGTAAACATTTGCCAAGAAATAAAACTTAAGTACACTGAAAATTTGGGGCCATATCTCTTAAAACATATGGAGAGTATGGGCTTGTTCTGTTCATATTTTATCTGGGTTTATGCTTTGTTTTGTGAATGCACTCACTTTCACAGAGAGGAAGAGCTCTATGTTTCTTTTACGTAGCTATGTGGGCAAAATTTAGAAGATGTACTTTACTTTCACTCACTTTTTATTAGTTTTGATGTACTCAGCTCTTAGAGAATTTCTCACCTGTGAGCTGTTTTGAGCAGCTGTTACAACAGCAGAGTGCATCTTGATATGAAACTAAATTAATCCACGTGGTTTATTACCTGTGGGTTTAGAAAGCAAATCAACCTCAGAATTATCTATCAACAATAAATACATCAAAGCAGGACACACTCAGTGAATGGCAGTGAATTCTTGTGCTATCTCCAGACATGGTTTAAAGAGGAGTGCACTGTTCTTTAGGTGGGAATTCCAGAGGAACTGCAGAACTTTATAGAACTCAATCATTCACAAGGCATTATTTAAGTATATTTTAGTAGAGCATCCAATTCATTGAGTATTTAAGCTTCCCAAATGTCCAGATTAAAAAAAAAAAATTCAACAGGCTTTAAAACCACTTGATGAAAAGTCAAAAAATCCAGCTCTGAAAGATGAAGGCATAAATTAGTATTTGAAGTTTTACTTTTGCCCAGTTGTGAATTATTTAGAAATGTTACACTGATTGCTTCCTGAACCAGTACTTATCTTACTCCTTAAAAATGCATTGTTTTAGAAACTGTGGAGATTTATAAACAGAAGTGTCCAAAAGTAAAATGCTCTGCTTCTCAGATGAGGGGGTTATTAGGGTTCTTAGAGGAAACAAGTGACCAAAAAAGCCAAATAACAAGAATAACAACAAAACCCTAGTCTAAAGTTCATTATAAACCAATGTAAAAATACCAGAATTTAATGGCAACATTGGTCTTAGAGCAGATGATTCTCCCAGCTCTGTGTGGAATGGTGCTGGTGAGGAGGAACATTCCAGCTGTGCTCTCAGCTGTGCTCAGACACCCAGGATGGGAATTTGTTAACCCTGAGAGCTGCAGCTCTAGCCCAGTTTGGCCCCACAGCTGTGCAGATTATTTCTCAATTAAAAGGATGTTTGGCATGCAGAGGAAGCCTTCATGGTTAGTGACTGAGGTATATTGAAGAAATAGTGTCAAGCATGAAATAATTGATTCATTTGTTCACAGTTGTGAGGTTTATGGTAATACAAAAAGAAACAACCTCGTGGTGGAGCATATGTCACGTCTCCTCTCTGTTAGACTTCAGCTTCATTCTTTAGGATTTTTGGATGCCTTTTCTGTGGTAATGTCTACCTCAGAATCCCAGAGAGTGACTCTGATGCTTGTGGTGTTTGTCAGTGTGCCCTTGCCCCGACTGGAGCAGTTTTCAGCAGGGATGCTGAAGAAATGCTTCGTGGCATGTCACACACAGGAGCTCCTCAGACAGCAGGAGGATGGAGCAGACAAATCTCTGAGTAAAATGCTCCAGGAGCAGGGCTGATGTATTTAAGAACATATTTTAGACAACCTGTCTGTGGTGCAAATTAAAGATGTGAGAGGTAAAACACTTTTAACATAAACGTCAAAACATTTTATCATTCTGAAAGCACCATGTCTTTTTTATCAGTCACTTATGATGCTGAGTAAAGGGGGATCTTCAGACCCTAAAAGTCATTTTTGCTGTGCAGGAAATGAGAGCAGAAGCTCTGTGTATGTATAGCTATTATACATATGTGAATCTGTGTTGGATTTTATATAGACAAATACACACATGTGAGAAGTTCTGTGCTGGCACCAATGTTTCATGAAGCCATAAAATTTTATACAGACTCAAAGTATACAGTTCCAAACTGGCTCTGCCTGCAGAAATAACCCAAAATGTCCAATAATTTCTGTGAGAAAGTTAAGGTGTAGTTTTAGTGTATAAACTTATTTTAGCTGACTTGTAAATTTTCCTTTTAAGATAATCCACACTGCCTGTAGTTTTAGTGTCACCTCACCATTTATCTCTGACTCTCATCATGCTTTGAAAAAATGTTTCAATTATGGAATAATTATGTCTTTAAACATTACTTCCATTTGTCTTTATTCCTCATTTTCTACACAAAAAGGTTCTTGCTGCTGTTTCTCTTTTTTCCCACAAAATTCACTAAGCAGAAATGTTCAATTTGTGACATTTTCCATTCAATATTGCCCATACTTGGTAACCTGACTCCATCTCAGGTTATTTGTAGGCTTTAGCCAGACTTAGATGAGTACAGAAATGACCTGAAAAATAACAAAACAAAAAAAATCCCAAATGTCATTCTTCTGTTGGGTTTATTTCTAATTTGGCTACTGAGTGGGCAAGGTAATGGTATCATCTTGTAGTTGTAACATTTCTCTTTTTAACTCTGTTTTAATTTATTTCATGAAAGCAGGGGTTTATATCCTGGGACAGGTACAAGATAAAGTCCTGAATGTGCATTAAATGTGTGCTGAGCTGGCCAGGCTCACATTTGTAGTGCAGAGATGGAAATTCTTGTCTGACATGTCACTGCTAAATACTCAGTGCTTGTTGAGAGGAAATATTTCTGTCAGCAATGGAAATATGATTATTTCCTCAAAGAATTGACAATTGGTGTTAATTTTAAATGCATTTTAATTTGAAATCCCTGCTTGTCAGACCTTTGTTGGGCTCCTGGACCAAACCCCCCCTCCAAGCTCTGAAGTCAGATTTTAACAAAAGGCTTTGCAGGTGACAGAAACCCTTTCAGTGTTTATTTTCTCTGTGGTGAGCTTCCAGGTGACAAGTTGCTGTAAAATGGGTGAGACTGTGCTGAGGAGTGTTAGCAGGTAAACAGCTTTTTATTTCCAGTTAATCCAAGTTGTTTTTCTTCACCTTCTTCTGCCTTTAAAAGTGGTAAGAATCATTATCCTATAACTAACCCCTTCAAAAGTTGAATATAATAGAAATGAGATATTTATTTTTACAGCACAGGGAAAAACAGATATTCCTGAAGTAAGAAAATGCTTTTATCATCATGAAAACTGTTTTGTTCAATTTCACACAGCTTTAATTAGAGACCTTTCTTGAATAATGTGTTACTCATAGTTTTTCAATTTCAAATTTCAATTTATCTTCACCTCTTTTATTGACAAGGTAAAGGTTATGAGAGTTCACAAAATGCAGCCAATATTTGTCTGTGGAATGGAGTTTCTCCTTCATCAGAAGATGCAAATATCTAAAATATTTTCACATTTTTAATATCCTCTGATACTTTGTTGTCAATTTTTTTTGCTGAATAGTATGCATATTAAAAACTAAGAAACAGTAAATTAATTAAAAACAATCAAATTAGAAAACTCAAAACTAATGATAATTTCTAGTGCAGATGAATAGAAAATTACTTTTGTTTTGTGTGTTTGTTTCTGGTGCTAACATGGCTCAAAGAAACTTTCCTTGTCATAACCCAGTTTCTCCCAAGGACAAGTTTTTCTCAGGTGCAAATAAGGATTTTTGCAACTCCAGAAACCTTTTCATATCCAGTATAGCTCTGCTACTTCTAATTCTGCTGCTTTTACTTCTGCTGCTTCTCATTCTGCTGCCTGAACTCCTGTCTGAGTCCCAGGTTGGCAGGAGAGCACTGCTGGCCATTTGAGTTGTGAATCTTCACAGATATTTTTATTTACTCTTAATTATCTGCTGTTTACAGTCACATATTTGTATCTGAAAAAGATATTTTTATCCACTAAAGCCCGAAGCTGCTTTGTTGAGAATAATTAATAATAGTTGCTCACATCTCTGACCGTAAATTCTCAACATCTCCCACAAACAGCATTGAAACAGAGATTTTTTAAATAACAAAGGATAATTTTAAGGGATTTCCCTCTTCTGATATCCTTCATTTGTCACTCTGTGTCTTTCTCCAGAGTTTAGAAATAGCCAAAATAACATTTTAGTGCTTTGCTGTGTTTTGCTCTGACAGAGGGTGCAGTGCTGTTGGATAATGAGTTTTAGAGTTGTACTTCCATTGGTCTGTAAATCTATAAAGAAAAAATGCCTCACATAATATTTTCAGGAGTAAAGAAGGGTTCATGGTAGCAACCAAAGAACACTACTTGTGCCTTGGATTTGTTGTGTTTCCAAAGTATCTGAAGCTGTTTTATTCTTGGCTCTGCAGGGTGTGATGCTGAAGTGGTGTCCAGTTTCCCAGCTGGTTGCATAATTCATAGTCCAAATATAGAGCAAATTAGTGCAGAGTTTTGACTCTGTTGGAGGAAGTTCAGTTTGGAAGTGATTTCCATGCAGATAAAGCTATAGTGCTCTTGTGATATGTGTCATTTTATTCTCACAGATTTTTCTAAAGGGCAACGAGTTGTCTTTAAGGCAGTGTTGATTTTTTGAACATAACCTGAAAATTAATTAATTTAAACACATGAGTTGGGGTTTTCTCATGCAGCTTCAAATATAGTCTGACTCTTGAAAGAGCTATTCTAAAGGAAGGTTTGATTGTGACCACAATGAAATGAAAATGGCAGCTCTGAAATAGAGGCTTTGAGGCTTTGGGGGGATGGAGAGAGGAGGAAAGGAGCAGTTTGGCTGTGCTGAGAGGCAGTGATGGGGCTGTTCCATGGCACTGCCTGCTCTGCTTCCAGCACAAATGTGCTGCTCTGGTCAAGGTGACTCAGAGAGAAAACCCAGGGGCAGCCTGACTTTGCCATCCCCTCGCTGGGTTATGCACAAATGAAAATAGACAGGCCCGTGGTATTTATGTTTTATAAAGCTGAGCACTTAAAGGCATCCTAATAAAATTCCTCCTGAGAGCTCTGCTGGTGCTGCTGTGCTGGCAGCACAGGTTTCTCATCCTCAGCCTTGGTCCTGGGATACCTCTGGTGTCATCCTGGCATTTGCAGCCTTTGCTCTGCACATTATTGGCCAATATTTGGGATTTGTGTGTTTGGCCAATATTTGGGATTTGTGTGTTTGGCCAATATTTGGGATTTGTGTTTTTGGCCAATATTTGGGGTCCATGGCATTCTCACAGTCCATCAGGAAACAGCCCTTTAGATACACACACACCCCTCACTGTTCCCACAGAGATAGACAGCTTTGGGAGGGTGATATTGGGAGTTCAAAGTTATCTGTGCCTTAGAGAATTAAAATTATTAGGAAAACCCATATTTCGGGCCAGACTAAGACATCCCACGTTGCCAAAATAGACAATTTAACTCCAGGTGCAATGGTAGCAGTTTGAAATCAGCCATGTGCCTCAGCACGGGAAATTTCTGATGTGGTTCATGCGTGACAGCTCCTTTTTCACTCAGTTATACTCAAAGCACTTAAATTATTCCAAAGATCTCCAGACAAAAATGTTCAGAAAGCTGTAATTGCATCAACCGTGTGCCCACTGCTGACCTTCCAATCTGCTGGAGCTACACGGGGAAAAGAGACCGACTTTGGGGACTGCTGCAGAAATTCTGAGGTCAAATCAAGACTTTTGTTTTCCGGGAACGTGGGCAAGGAGTTCATTTAGCTTAAGTGCCCTTTATGAAAAAGGAATAAGGTCACAGATTCTGCTGCTGCTCCGTAGCTGCAGGTGGGTTGCAGACAGTCACAGCAAAAGAGCTTTATTCTCTCTCTGAATGAGTATTTTGGTTAAACACATGGCCTCTGTTTTGCTTCAGAGCAGTGCAGGATTCATGTGGGATGGAGAGAAAGCCTTGGCTCTGCTGTGTCCTGTAGGTGTTGGGGTTGGGAAATCCATCCTGGTCTTCAGAAGAGCTGGGGACTGATGGCACAGTCATGAATAAAACCATTTTGTCCTTATGCTGAATTGAGGGTACAGAGCTGCCTGTCAGAAGTTTTGGAGACTTGTCTACGTTGTTCAATTCTCTAAATTCCAAGAGATGATTGCAGGTGCAATGCCTCAGCATCAGGACTGGGTTGCACATTGGTATGCATTTAATGCTTTCAACATAATCCAAATAATCATATTAATTTGCATTTTATTATTTTATTTACTCTGATATCATGTTTCAGAAAAAAATATTACTTTATTGGATCATCATCATCTTTTGAAACTCTTCTGCTGTAATTAACCACGCAAAGTAATGAATTCTAAATTACATTTTCAATTACTCATGACTAAAATTATCTTGAATTTTTTAAAAAATGGTTTTTTTCTCTGGAAAGATTCATTGCTTTCTCAGTGTTGTTGTGGTAGAGCTCTAGATTAGGGTAACTTGATTTTTAAATGTCAAATATAATGTACTGTTAGAAACATAAAGGGTATGCCTGTATTCTGAAGGAGAAAAAAAGTCATTTCAGCATCATTTAATAGTGATGTGTATTTAAAATCAGCTTTTTACCAACTGCATAAAGTCTGGCAGAACAAAGGAAGTTTTTAGGTACAAAGGAAGTTTTTAGGTACAAAGGAAGTTTTTAGGTACCACTTTTGCATGGATGGATCCAGAATGTGTCTGTGCACACAGTGCTGGAAACAGAGGAATCTGCAGTTTGGTCACAGATCTTCTGGAAAGAAAAGATTCCAGAATTTTGTACTTTCCATAAAATATGAATGGATTTAGAAAGGTGAGATTGGCCTGTTGGTCATGGACAGGGCTGATGTTGTGTGTGAGTGGATGGATTTAAATGTTTTGGGGTTCCAATAAAACAGCACCACAGCACAATGAGGGGAAGGGAAGGAGGAACTGAGGGGAAGGAATTGAAACAGGAATTTAAATTTATTGAAGAACTTGTAGGGAACGTGTTTGAGGACAATATTTTAGGTATTGCTTGGTATGAGTTAGAGTTATTCAAAGTTTTCATTACCAGTCTTCAAAACAAAGAATTTTATCTGCTCTACTGAGATGGGAAAAGGCTTCTAGTGAAAAGAAGTCCCATTTTTTCCTCATCATCTGCAGAAATGTGTTCTGTGAACACTGAGCTCAGCCTTTGCTCTTGGAGTAGGTGTATTTCCTAGAAAGTTAAAATAGGAGAGTGATCCTTTTAATTAAAATATTCAAGATGTGAGGATTCTTTGGGCCAGTCTAATACAAAAGCTGTAGGGAACATTAATCTAAAGGGAAATTTGGGGGGTGTGGTTCATCTAAAACCACAGCAGCATCATTGTTGGCATCATCTGTCACTGTCACTTCTGTTCACTGCATGGGGACAGCAATGGCACAAATGCCAGCATCTGTAACAACTCCTGTCCCAGCTCTGGCATCTCAAACTGGGCTGGGGAGGGTGGCAGCCCGAGGGGCTCTGAGGGGGCTGTGTCACCTCAGAGGTGACACTGAGGGAGCTGTGACCTCTCAAGGGTGACAATGAGGGGGCTGTGACCCTTTAAAGGTGACAGTGAGGGAGCTGTGACCCCTCAAGGATGACAATGAGGGGGCTGTGACCTTTTGAAGGTGACAATGAGGGAGCTGTGACCCCTCAAGGATGACAATGAGGGGGCTGTGACCTTTTGAAGGTGACAATGAGGAGGCTGTGACCCCTTAAGGGTGACACTGAGGGGGCTGTGACCTTTTGAAGGTGACAATGAGGAGGCTGTGACCCCTTAAGGGTGACACTGAGGGGGCTGTGACCTTTTGAAGGTGACAATGAGGAGGCTGTGACCCCTTAAGGGTGACACTGAGGGGGCTGTGACCTTTTGAAGGTGACAATGAGGAGGCTGTGACCCCTTAAGGGTGACACTGAGGGGGCTGTGACCTTTTGAAGGTGACAATGAGGAGGCTGTGACCCCTTAAGGGTGACAATGAGGGGGCTGTGTCCCCTCAGAGGTGGCAGTGAGGGAGCTGTGTCCCTTTATAGTTAACAATGAGGGAGCTGTGTCCCCTCAGAGGTGGCAGTGAGGGAGCTGTGTCCCCTCAGAGGTGGCAGTGAGGGGGCTGTGTCCCTTTAAAGGTGACAGTGATGGAGCTTTGTCCCCTCAGGGCTGGCAGTGCCACCAGTGCTTGGTCCAGAGGAGGTTCTGCCTGTGCCCCATGGGTGGTTTTGCTCTCCTGAACCAAGGTGCACACTGACCATCAGAACTCATTTCCTGCACATTCTCCAGCCCTCTTGCCATGAGCTGGCAGCAGTTTGAGGTTCAAGCCTCTCTTTAATCATGGGATGGTTCCTCCAAAGACTTTTCCAAACTGACAAAGCAGAATGGGAAGATTGAGATGGGGAGGGCTTGGAAGGCAAAAGAAAGTTAATTACTTCTGCAAATCCCAGGTTCCTCCTTTGCCACTGAAGATATTCAGCACTTTTCACAGCACCTTTTGAGTTTTATGTTGAAAATAGCAAAGAAATGGATTTTATGGGTAAAATGGCATCTTTGGGGAGCCCAGAAGTGGTATAAAGTTAGCATGAAGGACAACTCACTCACCTTTAGCTCAGTGTGCATTCTGCAACCCACTTAATGTGAGCACTGTGTGCAAGCTCAGAACTGTTCTGATGCAGATCAAAACATTCCAGGGATGAAATGCATCGTGTAAACGTGTGGAGAATGCCAGAGAAAGGGGTGGGACCCCTTGGCCAGTGGCAGAGGCTGCTAAAAACACAGCTGCATGTAGGTGAGATACCTGATGACAGGGCAGAAATGCTGGAGGAGTCAGAATTGCAGTGGGAAGGAGGGGAATGCTGTTCTTGTCTTTCATCATCACCCATCATTTCTGCAGATGGAAAGAAGAACTCCAGAATCTTTTGTCAATTGCTGTACAGGGGAGTCAAGGCAAACAGCACAAAATCAAACTGTGCTTTGTAAAAGCTTCTTGGTGTTCCACAGTGATAGGTTCTAAGATTTTTATGGAAGGCAAAAATTTTGAGATTGTGGTGTGGTTTTTGTGCAAGCATTTATCATTTCTTAGCCCCTTACATGCTGGCATCTGGGTTGGGGGAAGGTTTCTCAGCTGTTTTGGTCTCCTCCCCTGAGACATAACCTGCAGGGCAGGGGTTCCCACCCCTCTTGCTTCCATTGGATGGGTATTCCCAAAACAAGCAGATCTGGCATCAGCAAGAGTTCTTTTGGGTTTTTTTCCAGGGGTCAGATTAGCAGCAACCTCTAAGTCCTGTTTCAAGTTTATACAACTATAAATTTTTGGGAATTTCAGGGAAGCACCTGCCAGGATTTTTCATTGCAGTCAGAATTCACTGGAGCTGCCTTTGGAGCTCACTTTGGCTCTGAGGTGTTCTGGGGTAATCTTTTACTCAGTGCTCACAGAATTGCTGCCCTGGTTTGTGTTTTTGTGGCAATTGCATCGAGGAGAGGCAATGTCCCATCCATTGCAGAGGTACAATTTTAATTGATTTGAAGTATAAAAGTCAATCAACAATGCAGAGAATAAAAGATGAGCAGTCAGGTTGGACACCAGGGAAAGGTTCTTCCCCCAGAAGGGTCAGGCACAGGAGGAGGCTCCCAGGGGATGGGCACAGCCCCAAATCTGAGAGCTCCCAGGGCACCTGGACTGTGCTCAGTTCAGGGTTTAGTGCTCAGTAATCCTGCAAGGAGCAGGGACTCACACTTGGTGATCCTTGCTGGTCCCTTCCCACTTGAAATATTGTATGATTCTGTGTATAAATAGATTGTCATTGGCTTGATCTTGGTCTTACAGTGTTCCTGCTGCCAGAGAGAGCTCTGGGGCAAAAAAAAAAAAAAAAAGGAAAAAAAAAATCAATGCACAGGCTGTACAGCTTCTGCATCCCCATTTTTCACACCACTGTTAGTTCTAATGTTACTTCCCTGCAGACATGACCTGAAAGCTAAGAATTTACCTAAAAATCATTTACTGCATATCATTTTTACTAAGCTGAAATCAGTTGCTCTGTAAAATTGCACAAAGCACATTATTTTAATGCATTCTTTTGGCCTGATGGCCCTGGGTGAATAGAGGCCTTGATCTGGAGAGCAATGTTGTCTTAAAGTGAGCAGCAGTGTTTCCACAAGGTCACTGGGTTAAAATTCTTCCATGTGTTTTCCCATTCCAGGCTTTTTTGGAGGAGTGCTTGAGGGGTTCAGTTTGTCTGTTTGATCAAAGCACAGGGTTAAAGCTCTGCAGATTTTAATGAAGGACCCTTTTACCTTCTAAATCTTTTACTGTACATACCAAGTCAGTTTTTTGCTCTGTGTTTTCGTAAAAATTACTTACAGCTCCATAGGAAATGCCTAAATGGATATTCTGCATGATGTTTTCCTTATATATGTAAAATCATTTTATTTTGTCTGAATTATCATCTCAGTTTACTTTGTAATTCCTAAGGGTTATCAGATGATCATTAAATCTTGATTTTCTGTCAGGAAGAATTAATAATCTTGACTTCTGAATGAATTTAGAAGCAATAGGGGATTGGAGTCAAATATTTGAATACCATTTCAGTGTTAAATCAGTTATTCATATTTCAACTTAGGCTTACTGGTAGATAAAAAATAAATTCAATTCATAAATCCTTCTTTGCATTTGAATATTTTATTTTTTTTTACCCCCACAGCTGGGTGAGGATTGCTGCTTGAGTGTTTAGAACATACTTTCATATACATTCCAGCACAGAATTTATGTAGCCATGTGCATGCATCATATATGATGCTGTATTAAAAATCAGCTGTGTAGAAGAAAACAAAAGTTGGTTTCTGGGTGAATTGGTCAACTTTAGGATAAGGAAAGCTCAGGGTAGAGGTTAGACTCTGATAATGTGGCACTGCCTCAGCAGGAACTGCCCCTTGAGAGCTGGTTATTCTCTTTTGTGATTGCTTTAAATGGCTGTGCTTTCCTTAATTACTTATTGCTTCACCCCTCAATCACAGGGACCTCTGAAAGAAAAACCAGTGAAGCTGCAAACTTTTCAGAGGTGTTTGTGGTCTGTTCCTTGCTTTGAGGATTTCTGGGTTGAGGCTTCAGTGCCACCTTGCCCCAAAGCTTTTGCTGTGGCCAGGACTGGCCCTGGTGGACACAGAATATTCACCCTCTGCTTGCTTTAGTCTGGTTTTTATTTCACTTACATGTGCTGCTGCACAGCATTTAATGGCTTCTCTGACACTCTAGGAAAATGTTTTCCTCAGCTCTGTTATTCCCAATTAATTAATTTCTCTGCCTAGTTTTTCCTACCGTGACAGATTTCTGATCAGCTCCTCTAAATGCCATGGATTTCTCCCAGATAGATTTGTGTACATCTATGCACACATCAGCAGTGGACATATATTCCACATATTATGGATGTGTTTATGGCTTTAGGCTTGGAGTCTTTACAGTATTTTGAACCCATATGTCATCCCGTCTGTCCTTTGAAAATAAATCACATTTCTTGCCTGTATTTTGTTCTTCCTTCTGTGTTTATCCTGAGCTTGAGGACACAATATTCAGCTCTCAGTGAATTTCTGAATCTAAATCATGTTTTAGTTTCTGTAGCCCAGCTTCAAAAAGCCTAGAACTAAAAGCAAAGATGTGTTGTGAATTCAGTCCGAATAAGTATTTTAAATTCTAGATCTAATTACATTATTTAATTAATTAATTAAGTGTCAATGAATCCTTTTGTGGATAACAAGCAGGTTTACTTAGAAGCTACAGGAAAATATTTAGTCACAAGGTCAAAATCAGTCTGGTTTGCTATCATGAAAGTTTATCTTATTCTGTTTTCCTGTTGATTATACATAGTCTTCCTATCAAAATTAATGTTTATACTTTCTAAAATTAGAGCTGTTTTTAATAATGCTTTGCTGTTTTATGGGTTTTTTCCCATTTTATTTCTAAGGCAAAGATCCTACCTGAACAAAGGCTTCCTTGGAGATGCAATTTTCAGTGCTGACTGAAAGTTGTTTCACAACTCATGCAAAAAGATGATTAGGACAATTTATACCAAGCAGTTTATTCTTTCCTTGATGTTGCCCTGTAATTTATTTTGTTTCCAATTTTAGCATATGCCATAAAAAGCAAAGCTGAAGTTGCTTGTGCTTCATGTTTTCAGACCACGCACACTTGAGAGACATCTGTCAATCACTCCAGTCCCTGCAGATCCCATCTTTGCTAAATAGGGCCTCAAAAAGTAACAAAACAACACCAAAAAAGCCACCACATCACGAAGCAGTCTGATGGGCTTCTTTTCCCTTTGGTTTCTTTTAACTTCTGAATTTCCTTCTGTTTTCTGTGCTGACTTTTCTCAGTTACATGTCGTTTTCCTCTCATACACACATTCACAAATCAGTGACATCTCAAGAATTTGTCAAAACTTTCTGCTTTTCTTGGAATGTCCTTACTTTCTGTTCTAGAGCAGATTCTGTCAGCCTTGTGTTTCTTTGGTGGAGTCCATCAGCAATCTAATTAATCAAATTTAGCAAGGAGAACTAAGTTTGCCCAGTCTTTCACTTTCCTTCCCCCTCCAGCACCCTTGCCCAGTTCCTCTCTGGGTGTTCTGCTGAAGATGGCAGCAGATGATCTTGAGAGCTCATTTAGGGTTCTGGAAACCTGATTATGGCTGTTGTAGTTGTGAGAATAGTATTTCTCATAGTTCACATCTATTAAATTCTGGACCATTGCTGGTAGTTTTGGGAATCCTAGTTCTACTGTATCTTCTGAGTCCTCAGAAAGGGGTGAAGATCCCCTCTCTAAAACTTTGGTTTATTTTTTCAATACATGCTGTAGCCCGTGGGCATATGTTAACTATTTTAAGAATGAAGCTAAATAATAGATGTTAATTTATTTTAATTTTGTACAGTTATTTATGAAGAAGTCTCACTGAAGAGTTCTGGCTTAAGCTTTGAACAGATTAGAAATGATAAATTGGCAAAAAAAAAAACAAACTTTCCTTTTTGAAAAATATCACTTAAACAGGAGCCTTGGCATTTAGAACTGCTAAGAGCATGGATGTAAATACTGATGACAAGCCTGAAATAACTAATGTTAATAGTTATTATTTCTGAATGCCTCCATGTGCCTGCCAAGAGCCAGGGAGCTGATGGGGTGTGGGAAATGTTTGAGAGAGTTTTGGGATTCATCTCCTGCAAAGCTGCCCAGCTCCTGGGCACCCCAACCCTGCATTCCTGGGGTAGAATAGGTTTTTTTATAAATTAAAGCTGCAGGTTTGGGCTGCTGGCTCTTGTTTTGCCTCCTGGCTGTGCCCAAGAACGTTTGACTGAGGTTTTGGGATTTTTGTGATTTTTGTTGTTAGATCCTTTCCCAGCCCTTCTCTTCACAAAAGCCAACAAGACCAAGTCCTTCAGTCTCTTTGTAGCCCACAGGAACAGTCATCAGTCTCCAGGTCACCTGAAAGAAAGAGCAAGACAAAACATCTTCATAGACTGAATTTTCTTTTCTTCTTACAGACAGAGACTGTATGACCTGAATAAATTTGGGGGTTTTGTATGAAAAGTAGATTTTGCAAAGGCAGGGGATTGGAGGCATAAGAATCAATGATTTTAGTGAATTATCTGAATATGGGCAATATTAGTATCACAGATTTAGTATCAATTCTGTAGGATAAGAATTAATGTCTGGTTCCATCAGCTGTCAATTACAGGCAGGGAACTGTTTAATTGCATAAAGCCAGGCTGGATGATAAAGCCATTTTCAGGGAGAAAGAAGGAAAGACAGCTTAACTTGTGGCTAAACTACAAGGATTAGACCCAGCATATCCAGGGCTAAGTGGTTTGCTTAAATGCTGACTCTGTATTTGACCTGGGATTTTTTAAAGACACTTAGTGAGATTTTCAGCACCACTGAGATGTACAGGAAATAATTCTGCCAGACATCTATCACTGGAGAGAGGGAGGGGTGGAAAACCTCCGTGCTCTTATCCAGTCTCACGTGCTAGGGTGGAAATGGGGGTGGAAATAACATTGCTACTCCTTGTCAGGGGCTGGCTTTGGGAATTTTTGGGTGATTCAGAGATCATGCTGCTTTGCTGGAATAATTTAGACAAGATTGAAGCTTTTGGGAGGATTCCTGCTTGCTCAGAACACCTTCTGCCCCACTCAGCATTGGTACCTCCCCTCCATCCAGTACCACACTCAGTCTGCTTCTCCATTTATCTCCTCCATAAATTCCCCTTTCTTTCCTGCAGTGCCTGGATTGTTGTAAAACAGCTTGGGGAAAATCAGATTGTACCTGTGCATTTAGCTGCTCTGTAAGTTAACTGTTAAGTTAGCTGATGTTTTATTTACAAAAATAAGAGTGCTCTGCATTTCTTACAGGCTTCCAAATGTATTATTGGGACTTGGTGGGTGTAAATTATTTTTCTCAGTGCCAAATTGGTGTGAAGATCCTCCCTTTCTTATTTTTTTCTTTTTTAGAAAGCTGAAGGGTTACTGGTGACATAATTTAATATGCAAAGCAGTTTTCTCTCTGTCATGGATCTCACCAGATAGCTCTTGGCAAAGTGCAGTTAGGATAAACCTGTTAAATATCCTCACTCACACAAAAATCATCAACTCCTCATGGTTATCATTGCCTTGGTTTGTTTTTTGCAAGGATTCTGAAACTTTATATCACATTTCCTTATTATTCCCTAAAGAGGTGGACACTGAGCAGCAGATTGAACCTTTTGTACTTCATCTTGTGAAGCAGAAACAAATCACTGGAAGTAAAATTGTTTGAAAAAAATCATTTGATTACGAGCAAACTCAGCAGAAACTGAGAAAAAAAGTAACCCAGAGGTGTACAAAGTCAAAATAATCTGTAAATGTACATAGATATTTAATAATAAAATACTGCAGTGTGCTGTTAATGCCTTATTAAAGTTGAGAGGTCTGGTGGTGGCAAATGAGAATGGAATTAATGTTGGCAGCAGCACAAAATACTCCCCTGATCCCCCCTGCCTCATCTGCAGGGGATGGCCCTGGACAAGGAACATCCGAGGAAAAGTGGAAATTATGTCAGTGCTTAAAAATCTTCCTAAGCAGGAGGAATTAATATCTTGTGTAATAATGTATTTTCAGAAAATTTAGAATGTGCTGGAGCCATATTGCTCTATATAATTACCCTAAACCTGACTTCTCTGTTTGAAAAATGCTTTGGGGAAAGTGTTGAAAATGGTTCAATATTACATTTCATTGCTTTTTAAGGGAAAAGAAGTTTTGGTTCTTCATTTAGTCAGTTTATCAGAACTTCAAGTAATGCTAATTTTATTGGGTTTTGAGAACATTTTTAGACCTTTATCTTTCCACTCAGATTTCAGATGGGAGAGATTTTTGAAATGCTCTGAGAGTGAGTTTAAAATGCTAACATTTACTAGATTTAGTAGTGTCTTAAGTGTTGTCTTTAAACTGCAAAACCATAATTGTTTTCAGCTGCCAGTCAAAGTCCAAAGACCCAAATGTGACCAGGAACAGAGTGATAACCATTTTGACTGATTTATTGCAAAGCTTCTGAATTTCCAGACATTATACAAGCAGTCATTACCTATGTCAAAGAAAAATCAGAAATCCTGGATATCAGATTTTATCATTTTTCCAGTGAAACTTTGCCTGTCAAAAGGCATAAGTTGGTGTTCCTCTAAAATAAACATTTATGTACACATATATAAACTTATTTAAATTATCCAGAACATTGTTATGTAACTTTTGGAAGGTCCATTCTGTGCCCAGGTTTGTTCCTGTGGGTGAGAATGCAGCAGAAAAGGGATGATCTTTTAAAGAGGGGAGGTTCACAGACCTTCCAGCCTGATGCAGATTTTCTGAAGGCACCCTGCTGAACTTTTCCTGTTCAAACTCTTGAATCATTCCCTATTTTAAGGATCTGCTGTGCCCTGAAGGTGTTGTGACATTTTCTAATCCTTCCTGCTGGACTTTGCAGATATTGAGGCTCTCTCATGCTGGGCTGGACTTGACATGAATAAGGCTTGGGTTTGAATAAGAGCTCAAACCAAATAAATCACATTGCACTTAGCACTTTGACTCTTTTTTGCTGGCATTCCAAGAGTATTTAACTGTGCTCTTATTAAAAAAAATTAAAATGCATCTGAAAATACTTTGCATAGTTAAGAGTATTTATCTTCCTTGGATTTTTCCCTTCTGGAGTGAGATATCATTTCCAGCCCTCTGCAAGCATGCTGTTTTATGAAATAGTTATTTGCCTTAAACTGAGTCAGTAGAACTCTTGGAATATAAGTAGCCAGATTTGCATAGTTTATGAAAAAAAAAAAATCTCTGTAACAAACTTTGTAGTAAACCTTTTGAAAATATTTCATCTACAGTTTGCTTTGCTGCTGCTGAGTAGGAAATTCCAAAATCACAGCTGTGAATTTCATAGAATTAAAACCACCCCATATTTTAAAGAGTCCCCATCCTCACAGAAAAGTCTCTAGAGATGGCTTTCTGTATCCAAAACCTAGAAAACTTGCAAGTCAAGCCATTAAGATGAAGTGCAAGCTCTCTTATATTTACTCTTTCAGCTTTTTGCTATTTTTATTGGAATTTTAGGTTGGAAATTGGAGGAGTTTGCTGATCTCTTTTTGGGGTTTTTTTTCCATCCATGGTAAACAGCTGATGAAGCACTTTTAAGAGCATCAAAAATGTACCTTTTTTTTCCCCTGCAACTTTATGCAATTGTTTCCTTGAGTATCCAGTGCAAAAGAAGTACTTGGACAGCAGCAGGAGTTATCATCAAAGTGCAGCAAAGTCTCAGCCCTGTTTTACAGAAACCCCTGTCTAAAATACCTGTTTAGAGAGGATACAAACAAAAAAAAAAGGTAACAAGTCCTTTGATCAAACGTTTAATTCAACAAAATTGCCTTTTCTGGTGCACAGTGGACAAGCTGCTGTGGGTCTCAGTGATTTGGAATAAAATCAATCAGAATCCCTGGGCTTGGGAGCTCTGAGAAAGCTCAGGGAAGGGGTGGGTGATGGTTGAGAGGCCAGTGCATCACAGAGAGGTGTGAACTGTTAACACACTGCCTTTGTTATTTCTGGAGATGAAACTCCTTCAAGCGTGAAAAAATATTCCCTGGATGAAATAGAAGGAGCTTGTAGTTAAAAGTGTTTATATACAGCAAAACATCATTCTAAAGGACGTTACCAGCTTTGGGCAAAAAGTAGCTGATGGATTAATGTGATTCTAGTGGCACTAAGGATGTATTTTCCTAATCATTTTATCCAGCAGCAAAATTTGTGTTAGTTCCTACTCTCTCCCACCCCAGAAACTCCTGACTGTTTTCTTTCACCCAAATTCATCATTTCCTTGTCTGTGTGGTAAAACCAGTTTTGGAGTGGTGCTGTAAACAAGGTCTCTAAATGGGAACAAAACTGGAAAGAAAAATAATTCTTTTATTGATAGTTCTTTTATAGGCATAAAGCATTCTTTTCAAGTCTAAGGGCATCAAAGAGGTGATGGGGAATGCTGAAATCTCTTCCATGTGAGAGTGAAAAACCAGCAGTGCTCCCCCAGATCAGCCAGGCAGGCTCTCTTTGTCCAGGCCAGGGTTTGTCCCCAAATTGCTCATTTTTGTGCCCTCTCAGCTCAGTTCTGAACCTGTTCTGCTTCCCCAGACACAGCCAAGCTCCCCTTGCCTCATCCTTCACTCTCACTTCAGCCTGGAAAAGGGTGAAGAACAATTTAAATCCCAAACTCCTCCTGAGTACCTTTGTGGGAGGTTCTGCTGCTGCTTCCCCTGCAGCCCTAGAGAATATGAATATATTTCTCCAATCTTTACATCCCCACCTGTTGTGGGAGCTGAAGGAGGGGCCTGGTTTAGTCCTTCTGCATCTGGAGAGAAAAAACCTGAGTGAATTTGGAGCAGCACATAAAATAACCCTCCTCAGATACAAGTGTTGATAAATAGAAACTATTTTGAGCTTTTTAGGGACACCTTGTTGCCCTCTCCCAGCATTAACTGCTTCTATATTTTTATTCTTTATATGAACAGAAAGGGTCAAATTCTGCTTTATGTGAGCACAGGGTTCTCACACTGAATCATAATGGAGTTGTCCATGCTCAGCCAAGAAAGAAATTAGACTCCTAAGTTCTTAAAAGTTATTATATTTTACCTCAGAGCCTGCCATGTATAGTCTAAATTACTTTCTTGTATGAATTATTTTAATAAGCAACAGTTTCACATTCACATAACCTGCACATGCAAATATAGAGATTAAAAGTCACTTTCAGGATGGAGTTATTCTCAGCTGGGGGGTGCAGAGAGGTAACAGGTGGTGCTGAGATCATCCTGCCAGGCTGGAACAGGAGCTTTTCTTTCATGTTCTCTGCTAAAATGCAGATGGGCACAGAAAACCATGGCCTGTGCCAGCCGGCCATACAGGAGTGATGTAGTTTTAAGTTTTCTCATAGCATATTCAATTCCACTTAAATATTGCAAAATGCTGAATTGTAAATGTTAACCTAGCCATGAATAAAAAATGCTGATATTTTATTTAATCAAAAAAAAATAATTATGGGTATTCTGCCTTTATTGTATTATTTAAAATATTTCATTTTACTTGTAGGCTACAAGTTACTGCAGAGTGAGTTATATATATATATATAGATATAGATATATATATATGTATATATGTATATATATGTATTTATATAGAGAGAGAATTTTTTATGATGCATAAAAAATACAGAAGACTTACTTTTGCAGGCTACAAGGAATATTGCCATTGTCTGAATATGGAGAAAAATCAGTTTACATGAATCAGTAGGAAATACCTGCTTTCCAGGAGTGTTACCCAACTCCTGGTTTGAAAGAATTTCCCTTTTCTCACTGTCTTTGAGTTCATTGCTGTCATGCTGAGTGCAGAGGACAAAGCAGTCATGCAGGGAGATGTGGCTGCAGTGTTGGAGCTGCTGGCAGAGGAACCTGCAGTGCAGGTGGGGTGATCCTGCTGCCTGGAGAGGCTCCCAGAACAGGGGCTGGGCAGAGTTAATGATTAAAGTGGGGATTTATTAAAAGGCTTCCTAAATACACCTTGGGCTGTGCAAGAGCCTCCCAGAGGCTACACCCAGGATGGAAGATGGGTCACAAGTTTTTCAGACAGTTACAAGTTTGGTCCATTCACATATCAGGGGTTAATGCTCCAATTACAGCTGCAGGTAATGAGGTCCCATATCCCCAATTTGATCTCCCCCAATTCACTTTGGTTTATACTTTTGGGGCCTGAGGCTGGAGGGTGTCCTTGAATCGCAGGCCTAGAGGGGTTGTTTTGTCTGACCAAAATGTGAAGACTGTAACCAACACTTTATATGGAGTTTAGAGTTACACCTCATGCAGCGCAGGATTTGAAAATATAAAAGCTAAAATCCTAAGGCATCATCCTTACTGCTGCTCTTTAATAAAATACTGCAGGGAATCCCTGGCAAGCTTCCCCTTTGACTTTCATCTGTCAGCTTTTGATTGTGACTGTGGAGGGGATTGGTATTGACTTCTGTCAGGCAGTTTTGGAGAGGAGGTGAGGAGCCTTCCCCCGCCTTTGTTTTGTCAGCTCGAATGTGAGTGAAGGCTGATGTCAGGCAGGGCCTTCAGCACGGGCTGGTGCTGCTCGCCCAGCTCTTCCCCTTCCTCAGAGTCCAGACTGGATGGGGAGGTGATGGCAGTGGGGCTGGACAGGGACAGGCTCGGGACAGGCTCAGGACAGGATCAGGAAAGGCTCAGAAAAGGCTCGGGACAGGCTCGGGACAGGCTCGGGGCAGGATCAGGAAAGGCTCGGGACAGGCTCAGGAAAGGCTCAGGACAGGCTCGGGACAGGATCAGGAAAGGCTCAGGGCAGGCTCGGGACAGGATCAGGGCAGGCTC
>WBNO01020986.1:190203-240737 GCA_013400575.1 Peucedramus taeniatus
ACAGGCTCAGGGCAGGCTCAGGACAGGATCGGGACAGGCTCAGGGCAGGCTCAGGAAAGGCTCGGGGCAGGCTCGGGGCAGGCTCAGGACAGGCTCAGGACAGGCTCAGGACAGGCTCAGGAAAGGCTCAGGGCAGGCTCAGGAAAGGCTCAGGACAGGCTCTGCAGCCCGAGCAGCTCCTCAGGGAGAGCAGCGAGGGCAGGGAACCCTGGGGTGTGAGCCTGAATCCTTTAGGGACAGGGGCAGTGGGATTAGGGATGCCGGGAGCCCTGGGATGTGAGCCTGACTCCTTTAGGGACAGGGCAGTGGGATGAGGGATGGGAACTGCAGGGCTTGCAGGGAGCCCTGGGCTGTCAGCCTGGCTCCTTTAGGGACAGGGCAGTGGGATGAGGGATGGGAACTGCAGGGCTCCCTGTGCTCTTCACATTCAGAACCTATTCCTTGTCCTGCTTTGTAACCTCACAGTCACCTCACTTCCAAAGCAAGTACAGATTGTAGGAGTGGAGGTGTTAGTCAGGGAGCTGGGAATAGGACATTTTAAATTACATTATTGATGAAGAATACGGCGGATTAGCACCAGACAGATCTGTTTAAAATGTGAATACATGTTTTTTTTTGCAGTGTCACACGCTTTTCCTTGACAGAGAAATGGTAGGGACAGTTAAAACAGGGAAACACAGCTTTCACATCAGCAAACCTGTCCTCTCTGACATGGAGTGGATTTTGAGTAGAGGCTCCACTTTTACTTTTGGACAACTATTAAAATATGTGTGTAGTCATGAAAGAAGAATCATTATGTCTGTGTTTTGAGATTTGGATTCTTTCAGTACTGATCTAGACAGTTGATTTACTCTCCTAAACTTGTTTCACCCTTCTGATTCATCAGCTAAATGTTTTCACTATGCAGGAGAGATTTCAAAAGAGAAGTTCAAGGGAAAACATATCTGAATAAATGTGGTTTTACTGCCAAGGATCTCTCTCTCTCTTTTTCTTTGTTACTGTTACTTAGTCCTGACCTTGCTGGGTTTGACACATTCGATTCTCACGTGTCTTATTCTTTTCTTTGAGTTGTTTTATGAAGTACTTTCATTTGTCTCATTTGGCTTAAAACAAATCATACGTTCATGTCCTAAATGTTTCACTAGTCAGAATAATTAAGTTGATCAGGTCTGGGACCATTGGAAGGAAAATAATAGGGTCACTGAAGCATTCAGGCTCTAATGGGAACCTGAGTTCATTCAGATATCAAATCTAATAATTGCTTTACACCTGTACACACCCTCCCAGTGAGTGAGGTCACATGAATGGTTTAGTGCTTTCAGGACTGTTTCGAGGGAATTTTAGTTCTGTTTTTAAAACACTAAGTTTTTTTGACTTTTTTCAACTTTGTTCTTGTTTTTATATATCAGTTGTAGCTTAGCTGATTGCTCATCTTTATGCACAGGGAAATATTTTCACGTGACAATCTCTTATTAAAAGTAGAATATGATTAATGTATTGCAAACCAGATTTAACAGCAATCAGAAAAGTAAGAAGACTATCATCTGAGTTTCAGTGCTATCAAACAATTTATTAGCCAATTTAAATGCACTGTATACAATTTAACAGTATTCAAAGGCTGAAACTGAGTCTGTAGGTGATTATGTGTACAGCACAGCAGAAGGATTGTAGGGATATTCATAGCCATGATTGCTCCTTGAAAAAGGCAATTTCAGAAGAATGAGGTAAAAATCAGTATTACTTTGTGAGATTTTATGGGAAATGAAGCAATAATTATAACTCCTCAGTCTGACTAAATTCTGTGATAAATCTCCATGAATGCTGATGGTACAGGCTGTCATAAAAACTCAAGAAAATTTTATCACAATCAAGAATAAAAAAATACTGCCTAGGAAAATAACAGCTATTCATAGCAAGTTTCAGTAAATTCCAGCCTCAAATGCTGGTCACAGTGCTGCTTGTTATTGGAGGGGATTTGAACTGATGCAATCGTTCCTCTTCATCTTCTTTTTATTTTCCCACCTTTATAAGTTTACTTCTCTGCTGAGAATTCCAACTGAAAAAGAAATGGAAAATGGCTGTGTATGTGCCTGCATTGTGCTGACATGAAGGCCTATTTTTCTCTGTAATTTTAAAGGCCAATTACCCTTGGAGGAAAGGAGAAAAATAGATTGATTTGTCTTGTAACCCCTGAGGCAGGCATGTGTTGTCTCCTGCTAAGGCTTTTCCAGTGCAACTCTTGTGGAAGAGCTTTCACTGCACATCCCAAGTGGTGCTATTAACAAAGAAAGCAAAGGCAAATTAAAATATTAAACAGATCATTTAAAGGTTTAAGGAATCTTATCTTACTGGGCCAATTCTTTCTTTGTTTTTCGGGTGGTTTGGAAATCTTAAGGCCCGGAGTAAGCAACAGTGAAATTTCCTTTAAACTGATTACACGAAAATAGGGTTTACAAATCCATTTTTCATCCTACAAATACTAGACTTCAGCTCTAAATAGGGTAAGTATTTATTTCTTCATTGGAATTATGATACAGATGGCCAATATCCTCAATTTGGGTTGCAGCAGTGTGACTCTCATTGTGCTGCCACGCTGTATTGGCCGTGGTCACAGCTGGGTTGAGCTGAGCTGGTAAATGTCATCACACATGCCATTTAGCATTAAAACTTCCCACATTATTCCCTTTTAAAGCATTTTTGTGTCTAACACACAGGACACAAATAAATGGGTTTTCTACTGATGTTCTGCATTTTCCTTCGACTCAAAGGCTACAATTAACAGTGCCCAGCAAGCTGGGTCTGAGTGGCAGCACAGAGATTAGACGTGGCTTTGTTCCCTTTTAATCTGAGTAAAACTCTTTTGTGGCAGGGCTTAAATTCTTTAACTCTCTGTATTTTAGACCTGCTTCTGTACTACAGCGCTGCTGGGTATTAACAAATTTATTTAGCAAGTTAAAGAGGATCCAAACAGCCACATATCTCCTCCATGAGAAATTGTTCACACGGAATAGTCTGGAAACCTTAAAATGAAGGTGCTGTGTGTTACCTAAATGACTTAACAGCTTTGAAGGCAGTATTTCTGAACAGAACACGACACTCCTGACTCCTGCAGATAACTCAGGAGATGTGTTTCTGCTTTTTTCCTGAGGTGGAACCATTCAGCCTTCAGAGACATCCTTTTAAGTGCTTGCAGTTCTCCTTAGTGCTTTTTCTTCCTCTTTATTTCTTCTTAAACCTTTTCTTCCTCCTCAGCACCTCACAGATCAATATATTTGTAAATATCCCAGTAACCAGGAACATATTTTTAACAAATGATGTCTTTATAATTAATGTGTTCAGCTGTACTATCTTGATTTTGGGACTTTAAAAAAAAAAAAAAACAGCAAAAAAGCTAGCACCAAAAACATTTTGCTTTTTTTTATTGGCCTAAGGGTAAGTTTCTGTTTCTCGATCATAACATTTATAAACCCAGGTTATCACTCAGCTTTCACATGAAAGTCTTGACCTAAACCAAAATAAACCAGGATTTATAGAATTTGACCTTACAGCTCCAGGGTTTGCTTGAAATCTCGATGTTTTCTTTGAAACTGATGCTAAAATAACCTTTTTAGCTGGCATTTAACTTTTGATTGTCAAGAATTTGAGGTTCTGTTTAGCAAAAAACCCAAAAAGCTGAGAACAGAGATGTTGGATCACTTAATCTGTTCTCATTTTTGGTTACAAAATACCAAATCCTAGTGAATGTTAGATGCCCCAGTGTGATGGTTATAAGGGGCTGAATTCAGATTTTGCCAGGCGTGTTTAGGTCAAAATAAGAGTGGTTTAAATACTTACAGATTAACAGAAAGCATATTAACTGTACAGTGTCCCTTAACCCAGTTAGAAAAGTGTTTTATTTGCTTGTTTCATCTCTTGGCAATAAGGTTCTTTTGAAAAGAGCTTTTTCAGCCCCTTTTCTGCAGTGTTATTTCAGCTGTATTTCTCCCATAACTGATTTTTACCTTATTGCTATTTTTTTTCTCTATAGGCCATACCTTCTGAAAGATCAATTTGAAATCAAATCTCACAGAGATGGACTGAATCTTAACAGAATTGAGGTTAGGAGAGCCATTTTCTCTCAAAAAGGGTTTTGCTCCAGACAGTGACAGCAGTTTTGATGCTCTTAATTTCCTTTCCTGGCTTTTTTCTCAGTTGGGATCTCCAATAATGTCAGAGGGACAGGCCAGGCAGTACCACAGGCACTGTTCAGCTGCTAAAGAGATGCTGGGTGTGGATGCACTTCCCTGCTGGTTTACTCTGGATCAGTTCTGCTTCTGCCTGAGGTTCTATCAATTCCATTTTCCAAAAAAAATTCACCCTTCATTGTGGGGAACCTCAAGGTTATGAAGGTTCATGCAGTCCATAAAGGAAAATAATAATAATAATAAAATAAAATAAACAATAATAAAATAAAAACTAGAACTAAAAATATTATTATTAATAATATTTTTTTTTTTTTTTTATTTTTACTTGGGTTGTTCCTTCAAGCAGTTGGTAATGTGCTGGTACAGCAAATGCTGAGTTGGCTTCAGTTTTCCCTGTGCTTGGGCAGCTCCAGAAGAAAACTGGAGACTACCCAGGCTAAAGTGGATTTAACCAAACTTGTCACAATTTTGATCAGTGACACTAGAAAATATTTGGTTACCTTGATCAGAAAAAAGTGATACTTGCAAAAGGAAATTCAGGTTTTCACCTTTTTCTATAGAGTAAATGCCAATGTCATCATTGTTACAGGTGAGGTGTTTGATCCTTGGAATCCATCTGTTGTGACACTTTATCCATTTAAAACCTACTAAAATGAGTTGTTTCCTCATTTTTTCTGGAATCATTCACACCTGTAGGAAGTTGTCTTGCTTTTCTGAGTGTTTTCCCTATTTTACTGCTGCAGTGCTTGGGACTGCAGGAGTATTTTTCCTTTGGTTGCTCATGAAAACAAGATGTGTTTCAGTAGGATTTCCTAGTGAACAAGATTTTACATGAATGGAGAAATAAATGTTTGATGTAAAGGCTTTCATTGAGTCCCAAAGGCACGGGCCATACAAATTCCCTTACAGCACGCATTTCTGTCTCTTTTGCATAGTCAAAACTATTTCAAAAAGATGAAATTTTAAATATTTTATTAACTGCTGAGAGTTCTACCTTCTTGCTGTGATCATTTTCAAGGCAAGTCAAACCAGGACCTCCTTTCTCTGAGCATGGAACAGTTTTTATTATTATTGTCAGCTGTGGAAAGGTCAATTCTTTCACCTTGGGGAGGTGATTTAGGAGGAGAAAAAGGAGTCAAACAAGGTCCCAAGCCCAAGGTAGCAGTTTGTAACACATTTATAATTTTAATATCAGGGCTGAGAGATAATGATAGAAGAGAACTTTTTGTCTTGTTGCAGGGTAATGCAAATTGCAATCAGGTACCTTTGAGGTATGGTTTTATAGACTCTGTCTTTTCCATTATCAGATATCTCGGTGTCATGACCAGTCCATTGGACTGCACAACATCTCTATTAATACTAGCATTGATTGCTCATAAAAAATAGGGTTTATAATTAGGAGAGCATAAAGTTACTACCTGGAAGAGTGGATAAGGAGAAAATGAAATGAAAAAGTCACTTAATCTTAGTACTGCAGTTGTGCAAAGTACCATTTATTTTTCCCCTCATATAACCGAGTTGTGTGTTGATAACAAGCTGCTGAGTTAATAAATCTGTGGCAGCTATTGAGACTTCTCTTTTAATAACAGAGCTAATGAAGGAGCATTAAGGAAAGGAAAAATAGATTTTGCAGGGTTTATTCCCATCTTGGTACTATGCTGAGTGCAAGAAGACTTGAGCAAAGAATTGTTTTTATAACAAAGTCCATTTGTTTTTTGCAGGGTCACCATTGCATTCCAGGGTTATGTGTACTAAAAAGGAACTGCTGACTTGATTCCTCAGCATTTAATTTTATATTTCCTTCATTTTCATTTGAGCCAGCTAGCTAAAAGATGAAGATTGTTTTGTGATATAAAAATCTGCTTTGTTTCCCATTTTAATCCTTTGCTGTTCTACCTTTCACTGCTCTAAGAAAGATCCTTTCAGCAGATTGAGAGGCCACTTTGAAGGTCATGTGTTCACTTCTGAGGTAGATTATAATGTCTGTAATAGGAGCAGAGTGGGTGTGCCCTGCTTTTAAAGAAATGGACTTCCAAGATTAAAGTGAGAAATACAATTCTCTCCCTGTGGGGTTACCCAGAAGGCCTCAGTGGCACACACAGAACCTGTGATCATGTTTTCTAGTCATGTTTGCATGTTTTCAAAGTACACCTGAGCCTTTGGGCAATGATTTTTTATTTCATTTCAACTACTTTTAACTTACTTTTATTTTGCCTCTCCATCCCCTCCTAACAAAAGGATATAGTTCTACCATTTATTGATGTTATAGTTGATTTTATGCCAGAATAGTCAGTCATGTTTATGAGCCAGACTTGCTTTGTGCTGTATTCAATAGAGTCTGTTATTTAAAAAAGGTAAATACAGATGATGGAGATAACTGAACGTGCATGTGGAAAGGGATAGAAATTTAATGATTTTTCAAAATTCTTGCTCAAATAACTGAACTGCCAGCCCAATCCAGTTTCACAGGGCATCAAGATATGAAACCACATGAAACCCTTTATTTTAACACATAATGTATTAAGAAAATATTTTGCTATTACCTAAAGAAGGAATTTTTATTTTTTTACAATTTCATTTTGTGTTTGTCCAAAGTCCCAGCCCAGCTTTGCAATTGCATGATGGTAAAAAAACTGAAAGGAAAAAATAAAAATTAAAAAAAAATTTAAAAATCAAGTTCTTAGACTCTGCTAATCTGTTTTTAACCTGATGGGCCTGAAGCTGGTGTGTTGAGGGCCACTGAGAGCAGGTATCACTGCACCCTTTGCTCTTGGAGGAGCAGCAGCACAGCAGAGTTGATGACTTCCCTTCCTTTGTGCTTTAATTGCCAGCTCTTAGTGACACTGCAACCAGTGTAGAGATTTATTCCCATGCAAAACAGATTGACTTAGGGTAATTTGAATACTTTATGCATGGCTAGGTTCATTAGGAAAAGGAGGCAAGGCAGAACTATAAAAAGAACTAATAATCTTGCTAAAGGAGCCGTTAATTCCCCACAGCATTGGAGACACTTGCAGTGAGCAGGGGAAGGGAGGCTGATTTTGCAGTCTCCACGGGCAGCCTCTGTTCTCTGTCCAGGAACAGATCACAGAGATGACTTTCTTTGTCTTCTTTAATTGCCTGCCCTTCTCTGCCTTTGCTGGGTTAGAGCAGTGCCTGAGGTTGGAGGTGGCTCTGGAGGTCACCTTGGCACCCACTGTGCCCAGCCCGTTCCCTGGAGTCTGTCCAGGGCTGGGATGGAATATCTCTGGGCATGGAGCCTCCAGCCCATCCTGGGGCAGTGCCCAGCGCCCTCAGAGTCAGGAGGAGTTTCCTGCTGGTCAGTCCTGCCCTGGGTTGTGCCTGTGGCCAGCTGGACACCGCTGGGCAGAGCCTGGCTGTGGCCCCTTGGCACCATCCCTGCCAGGGAGGGGGGTTCACAGCCACTGCTGGATGCCAGCAGTGCTGTCCCTGCTCCAACCTTTCCCCTGGCACTCAGATTCCCCCAAACCCCAGCTCACAGACCGTGTGTGGACCCCAGCTCTGTGCCCAGCCCTCAGCATGGCACTGCCAGGGGCTGGGCTGGGCTGGCAGAGGGAGCTGAACTTTGGGGAAAGCTGAGTGCCTGCAGTGTGCCTGGCAGGTGTTTTGCTTCTCAAGTGACTTTGATGCCATAGGATTGGAGCTTCTCTATTTTTCATCTATTTGTAACCCTGCAGTTCTTTAGTGCAGAACTCTAAACTCCACACCCAGTGTGAGCTGCTGCTGTCCCAGTTTGGGCAGACACAACAATTCCTCTCCAGGCCTGGGAACCAAGGACACCTCACTGCCTCAGGCCTGAGAGATGGAAACAAAAATGAGTTGGGGGGAGAAAACTTGGGATAAATCACTTCATTAGCTGAAGCTGTAATTGGAAGATTCACCCCCAAAATGCAAATGGACCAAACTCATAAAAGTGTGAAACCCCTGACCCGTGGTCCATTTTTGGGTGCAGCCCCTGGGGAGCTTCATCTGCCCAAAACATACCTGAAGGCCCTTCAGTGAATAGAACTGCTCTTTATTCCTTTAATTCTGTCTGGCCCCTGTTTTTAGGTAGCCCCAAAAGGCACCAAGTTCTTTATGATATTCCAGCCCTGTGTAAAAGTCCCTCTTTTGGGACATCCTGGTGCTGCACCAATGTAGGGACAGAAGTGATGCAGAGCAGCACCTGAAGGAGATGGGGGAAAAGGTCAAAAAGAAGCAGCCACAAAAAAAAAAAAAAAANAAAAAAAAAAAAAGAGAAAATACCTCATTGTCAAAAAGAAAGATGCAAACCTGCAGAGCACTGAGTGGGGGTTAATCTCCTGCCCCTTTTTGTGTGTTTGTGTGTATTCATGGCTTTAAAATTTCATTGTAAAGTCATTTAGGAGCGTGGCTGGTACTTGGTGATTGTTTTCCTGTGATAGAGATGTATTTATTATTCATTGCAATAATTACTGTGTAATATTTTATACTAAAACTTGTTCACGTTGCACAATCAGGAAATGCTTAGGAAGTGGCTGATTTAACTGGTCTATTTTTAACTCTGTACCAAATTATAGTGAGAGGTGTTTGGGTTTTTAGGCTTGGAGCATCTACCAGGTTTTCACCACTGCTCTGGTCAGTGCATTCTCATGAAACTTGAAATGTATTCTTCCAGAGATTCTGTGCATAAATTATTTATAAAATTTGAAAGATTTTTACCCAGAATTGTATTTATTATGTGCTGTTTCCAAGGGGACTGTTTCAGGATTCTCCTAATGCTTTTATCACCCAGCTTCTCTGATCAAGAAAGTAATTTTATTGCTGATTGCAGAACTCTTGAACTCAGTCTGGCAGCTGCAGTGTGAAACTTCTCTGATCCAGTCTCCTACTTACTTATTTACATATCATTCAGAATGATTTTCAGGGCTGTTTGAAAACCTCTTGACATTGCATTATCCGTGTTTCAAATCTTGTGGTGATTTGGTTTTTTCTCTCTTTTTGTTACAGATAACAAACGAGTGACTTTGGAAAGGTCTCGTTCTCGACACAATGGAGCAATTGCAGCTGTATGATTCTTCTGATGCCAAAGAATTAATGAATTGTTTTATTTACAATGAAATGGATGTGCTTTGGGAAGAGTTTATCATCCAATTTGGCAATGATCATAAAGGAATATTGGTATTGATTAAATGAGATGGTGTAAGAATATGTAATTTTAAAGCTGTTGCTAAAAAAAAATCCACATACTGTATCTTATTACCCCAACTACCAAGATCTGTAAACAGTGTTAAACAGTAGGGTATATATCTTATTTTCTTATGTTCTTTCTTTTTTTTTCCACCCCTTTTTGTTTAAGCTGGCAACTCACATGAAAGGAGTTGGGGATTTCTAGGTTATGTTTTATATGGGTAAGAAAATACACTTCTGTTGAAACAGTACAGCTGTGGATTCCATTTGCAGTTCTGATTTGAACATGAAAGGAAAAATAATAAAATTGTATGTTAATAAATTCAGAGATGAGCTGGTCTACATTATCAGAATCTTTTTTGTAACCATAAAAAAGCAACACATAGCCCCAGTCAGGTTGCTGAAAACCTTATCTCAGTGTAAAGCCTGGTGGATTCAGCTGTTTCAGCTGCCAGTAGGATACACCACATATCTACACTTTTGGTGATATGATGAGGTGTAGTTACTTATCACTGCTAAAAAAGAAAAAAAAAGTTAAATAAAACAGAGCATAGGATTTTTCCAAAATGATATCAAGGGCAGAATATGTTTTTAACTGTATCTAAGGAGGGATTTTTCTAATTGTGCACTTATATATTCTTTATAAAGCTATTTGGGGGAAAGTATGATTGTCCTATTTTGGTGATGCTAAAATGCCTGTGTGTAGGTTTTTAGAGACAAGCTACACTATGAAGTTTTCAGAACTGCCTCTGAGTTTTTCCTCTGTTTCTCAGGTAAAATACGTAGCAGGGTCTCCACTGGTGGATTTTAGTGCTGAGAGTTTAGCAGCTACCAACACAATTCCTACCTGGAGCACTGCCTAGCAGTGACCAAGCCTGATTTTTGGGAAGCTCCTCCCGTTCCCCTTTGTGTCCAGGCCCTTGCACTGCAGTTTTTCAGGTGAGCAGCTGCCACTGTTTGTCCTGGCACTCCCTGGGGAGCCACTGTCCCCTTTGTCCCCAGGGCAGTGGCCAGCCTGGCTCAGGCCAGCTGCCCCATCCTGGTCACTGAAGGTCCACTGCTCACCTGCAGGGGATGGAGGATTGGAAGTGGAATTCCAGTGGAACTACTGCAGAAGTTGCTGAGCTGTGATGTTTTTAAAGAATCAGGATGCTCTGTAGCAGCTGGCACTTGTTCTCAGATTATTAATGCCTATCACTGATTGATGAAATTATTGTGGATGCTTTTATTGCCTGGGGTTATGGGGAACTTGGGGTTTTTTAGTGTGTGTAAAGGCTGTTTGGAAGGTGAGGTGTCAGTGGTTTCTGTGCACAAACTGCTTGCTCTGGAGGCACTTTGCTCCTGGGGCAGTGGATCTTTGCACTACTGCTTGAGCCAAGCATCTTTGTACAGTAGATTCTTTTTGCTTCTTTGCTGAGATCCTCTTAAAACTATCAGAGTAGTTTGGGATAAATTCCCACAATTACAAACTGCATTATTGTAAGAAAAGATACAGCTCCTTTTCAATCTAGTATTGAATTGTAATTTTCTTTTTTTTTCTTTAAAGAATACAGGGGGTTTGCCCATAGCTCTAAACACAGGAATACCACTGAAGCCTAGTGAAATGCTTGCTGTCAACTAAATACTCTCCCTAAACTGTTTGGGGGCTTTAGAACAAATGGAAGAGTTGTATGGTACTTCAAGAAAAAAAAAAAAAAAGGAAAAAAAAAAACATGGAACAGGATTTGGTCTCCTGGTTTATCAGTAAGAGCTAAAAAGAATTCTATCCTGTTTTGTGCAAGGTCAACAGCAGCCTTGTACTGAAGCATTGCTTCTTTAAATGGAACCATTAAATTTACACTTGGAAAAATGTGCTTAATGTACAAAGCCAGTTTAAAGGATTAGGTTCATAATGTCTATAAAAATCAATAGTGTCTTAGAATTCAGATTTTGAAATTAGCATTTTGCTGGGATTTACAAGTATTGGTATAATCTTTATATGTGAAAACTCAAAAGCTCTCCACAGAATCTTTATACGATAGCAGTAGTTATTAGTCCACAAGTTTTTCATTTCCATGGGTTATTTTTTTTTTTTTTTTGAAAGCTCTGTGAAAGCTGGCTACAGATTTTCAAGAACCAAATCTTAGGGAAAAAAAGGCAAATCCAAAATAACAACATCATCTGATGCTTCTATTTTACTACTATTTTTTTCATATTTGAAACATTTATATAATTTAATGGACATATCTGTTAGAACAAAAGTGTCTTTCAAAGGAAAAGTAGTTTAGAAGATAATTTATGTAAATATAGGGTGCTCGTATTTATGAAGTCTAAAATATTTTCTGAAATTGATGCTGGTCACTTTGTCTTTTGATAGTTTTTCAGTCTATATTAAATTGCAGATATTTTTAATGTTTTTATTATTGATCTAATTTTCAGAGGTGTCACATGTTTATCTAGAAGTGTAGAAGAGTAGCACCTTTTTCAGAAATGCACTTGCCTTATTTTCTAATTTTAAAAAAAAATGAAATATATCAGTTAAATTATATTTGTATTCAAAGTAATCCCAGAAAGAAAATCACTGGAGGGTTCATACATAAATTTCCTGCTAATTATGTTTCACTCTCTGTCCTCTGAGACATGACGTTAACAATATACCAGCACATCTGTTTGCATTCACATTTTACCAGTTACAAGTACTGAGAGAGTTTTTTTTTTTAAACGATGTTACACTGTTTACATTTCTTAGTTTATTTAAGAGGAAGATAATTTTACCTTTGTGGTGACTCGGGCTCCGAATGTCACGGGAATGAAATGTTCCAATCATGTACAAATATACAGATCTGTGCTGAGCTCCTGGCTGTGCAGGTCAGCATTGGAAAGGCACTGGGCTCCTTCTGCTCCAGTTTTCTGCAGTTTACTGAGAAAACAAGTGCAGCCCTGTGCTGTATGTCTGTGTGTGGTTCCCAGGGATGCTCGCCCAGCACACCAGTGATGTTTGGGTCAATCCCATTTTTTGGCTAAAACCAAAACAGGACCAGTGCCTCAGAGGGCACTGGCAAACAGCTCCAGGGAGCATTCCCAGGAATATTGTCATTTGTTCTGGTTTCAGCTGACTGTGGTCAATATGAGCAATGTGGTCTAAAATGATCTGTTCTTCTTGAGAATTGAGATACACGAGCGTTCCCATAGTTCCCTTCTGTGATATGCAAATAATCATGAATATCTGTATATTTTTGCATTTTTGTGTGTGGTATATGTACTACCTCAGACAAATGCTGTAAAAAAACCATAATATTTTCATGGTTTCTATCCAAACCACAGTTCATTAGTAACCTACTTTAAATTCATCCCACAACACACCAAACTCTGAGAATCTGGCTGAGTTTTAGGTTTGGCTCTGGAAATCCTCCTATAGCTTTTGTCAAGGAAACTTTGCAGCGTTCAGCTTTCACATCCCTCAGGCAAACCCTGCTTTGATGGGTGACTTCAGCCCTTCCTACCCTGAGAATGATCTAGCTAGAGAATATTTCAAACAGGTAATAGTTCTGTGGGAGCAAACTTCCCTGTGTATGTAAATTGCTTTTTTTCCATTCAGCAAAGGCTTGGCTGAGCTCTACTTTGCTGTTTGCCTTCCAAGTGCTGCAAGGTCGGGCAGGACAAGTGCAGAGCAGTGTCCAGCCCACCTCTGATGTGCCATACTGTATTTGCAAGTTTAAACTCATTTTTAAATAAGTCTTGTGAGAAACCTCTTCTTCTGCGGTGTCCCCGCACACGCCCACGCATGCACACGAAATGTAAATAAAAAATAATTTTGAAAAAAGACATGAATCAAAGCAGATGCAGCCAAATGCCTCAGCTTCAGGTGTCTCCAGGTCTCCTAGTGCTGCTTTTGTGCTCCAGGGAGGGAGTTGTGTGAGCCTGTGCATCCTGCAGTCCTGCAAGCAGCCGCTGGTGTCACGGGGAGAGTGGGGAAGGAGAAGGATTTGTTCTTGGAGTGCTTCTGGCACTGTTTGAGGTGATACATATGCCACAGAACGTGAACAATAACCTAGTACAGTTCAGTCAATCTGCTACCATGCACCATTTGATTTCCCTTTTGGAAGTCATAGGACTCCTGATGCCAAAAAAAAAAAAAAAAAAGAAAAAAAAAAGATTAAAAAAAAAAAAAAGGTGACAAAACTCATGCATTTCTATTTTTTAAACTGCTCTGTGTTTGTATGTAATGTTTAAAATAGGAATTTGATGAAATCACAGCCTGGCCATTGTTAATCCATGTATTCTAAAAACTGTAATAAAGATATACATACCATGATTCTGGTAGATGCACCAATGTTTTACTTGATTATCATGATTATTTCCTATTGAGTACCATCACCTCAATGCCTGGGTTTGCTGTATAAAATTGTCATGCTGAAATTACATTCCATTTTAGCTTACTGTCATTTTATGCATTTCTGTCTTTTTTTTCTCTGAGGTGTCAATTTTATTTGAGTTGAATTTGGGGAACCAGATGCCTTTTCCAATGAAGGAGGACTTTGAAAACCAAATAAGCCAAAAAAGTAAATAATTTAAAAAAACCCAACATTAAATCATGGTGATACCATTTAATTTTTACAAGAATAACAATAAAAGGGAATCAATGAACAAATCCCATGGGTCCATGTTCATTTTAAGAGACTGGATTTCAGTATAGAATTTTTAAGCAGACATTTAGTCAGACAGCTATTGCTGATGTTTTCCAAATGATTTAATTCATTTCCAGAATGGTCTTATCAGAACAGAAACTTGACAGACTCTTCCCTTCAAAACTGTTAATGATGTCACCAGAACAGACTGAACTGCACAAAGTACAGAGAGCACTGAATTTTACTCAAAATTCTAATTGGATAGAACCCTAATGAATATGAGCAGCCATGTTGATACAACTCTCCTTAAGTAACATTTCATATCTGGAAAAGATGTGCCCAGGAATGGTCAAAGGCACCTTACATATATGTGTGTATATAAAAAATTCCCCCAAACCTTCTGCAAATGCCCACATAAACATTAAATTTTATATAAGCTTTGATTCTTGAAGCATTATTAACTGTGGGTTTTTTTGGTAATGCTAATATCAATGTATGAGTTTATTAAAATTGTCATTGCTTTCTTTAGCACCCTTTGCATGCTGATAGAGTATTTTTTGGTTTATGAAATTAATGTTTTCATCTCATAATTACCTAGAAGTAGGTGATTTTCTGCCTTTAAATGCTCATAATGTGAAACTTAAAAGTACTCTTCATTGTGATATCAGGTGGTTAAAAATTATTTCATAAATCCTTTTTCACAAAACTGGGCATGGACTCTATTTGGGAGAAAGCATTTCCAAGTATCTCCAAGTTCCTGTGAATTTACCCAGGCACAATGGAAGTGTCTTTTGAATCATCCCCATTATATTTGCACATAACAACAGTGAGTAATCTGCAGTCATTCACAACAGCATAACTTAATTATTACTTTATTCTGGCAGTCCTACTCAATGGGATATTTAAAGCACACACTGGTAGAAGAGAGCTCTCTCCAGCTGAGGAGAGTGGGAGACAAGCATCTGACTTTTGAATGGTGAGGGATCAACAAAAAGCAGGAAGAGGGATGGTGATAATCCGCTGTCAGTCTGAGCTCTCAGTCATGCTGGCAAAAATATCCCAAGGAACTTCCTGATTTACACATTTGGAATAACACATAATGCCAGAGAGGACAGGAAGAACAAAACACACACAGAACCGTGTTACAAAGTGATTTGTGAAAGCTGGAGTTTCACCAAGTAATGACAGCACAGAAAGGCCTGGAAGAGAAAACGAGCGGTGGCTCAGAGAGGCCAAGAGCTGAGTTAGGGAGGGGAGGAGCAGGCTCAGAGCACAAGGGTTTTGGCTGGGTTTTGCCACCCAGTCTGGTGGGGTTTGCTCCCCAGCACAAGGTGCTGCCCAGCTCTCAGCCTGCAGTGCCAGAAGGTTGGTCCATGAGGGTGATGCTGCTGCCCAGCCCCAAGGGGAGGGCAGGGGGCTTCACTCACCCCCTCAGCCAGAACGGCCTTCCAAACATCCAAACTGCATTTTGGAAATAGTAACCATTCTTTTCTTGCCTGCTGAGATTTGGTGGCCATCCTCAGCACTGCACTGACAAAATTCGGTGCAAAATGTCCCTGCAAATTCAGACAAAAGTCCCCATCCCCAAAGTGGAGTGTTCTCTTCAGAGATTCTTCACTGAGGAACTGCCATAACCTCAGAAAACAAACTTCTCTAATGCAATACTTTACAATATATAAAGCTGAAGTTAATTTAAAGGATGTTGCCTAACTATAAGGTGGAATTAGATACCTAATTTTTAAAACTCTGGAATCAGAAGAAACTGCTTTGCCCCTGCAATAATTCTGCATTTATTGCAAGACTTGCATACCTGCTGAAGTGAGGGGCTTAGTGCTCTTTTCACTTGGAGTTTTTCCAGAATGTCATGATAGTCATAAACTGGAGTAGACTCAACTTACAAGAGGGGACAAAAGCATAACTGCTAAATATTTCAGCAGAAACTATTTCAGGTGCATCTGGGGGCTTTTTGCATCTGCCCTTGTATTTTCTTCCTAAATAATTTCATTTTGGTAATCTGACTTTTACAGCAGCAGCCATTTAAAGAAGCACTAAATCACAGGTGGTGTAATCCCTTTTACACAAAGGGACAATTTAAAAAGGACAAACTTCATTTCTCTGGGTTTCAGTGAACTCCATCAGGGCAGTGTTGTCTTTTGCCATTCATTTGTGTTTGCCTTGAGCTCAGCATGTGTTTTGTCCTGTAAAATCTGAATATTCCTGGTTCCTGGATTTGGAAAAGGGCTGACACATAAAAGGTCTCTTGATCTGTTCCCCTGTGTGGCCCAACAAGTGATTCAGGCTTGCAGCTACTTATCTGTGAGCCACACAGGCTGCAGTCTGAGGGTCAAGCTTAGCTGCCTGGGAGGCAAAATTTAAAACATCAACTGCAAAGTAAAGAGAACCTGGAGGGTGACAAAAATGCCTCTGTTGGACACCAGCTCTAATGTCTTGGTCTGGTTGGACTGGTAGAAAATTTTGGCCTTTCAATAAAGCCTATTTATGCATATTATTAAGATATCTGATGGAAAAGTTATGCCAGGTTTAATTGTAGGTATTGCACATTGCTAGGAGTATTCACTACTCAGGTTTTTGCTGTTGCTCAGTAAATTCCCCATTATTGGCTTTCAGCTGGAGCCAGAGTGATGAACACTTGCAGGGAGGAGAGGTGCATTGATCAGGGAGGTGGGAACTGAAGGAGATGAGCAGGGGAAGCCTTTAATGTAAATTCCTCTGTAAAGCAAAACTATATTTCTACATGTAGTTCCTTGTATAATCAAGGAAGCAAATTATATAAAACAGATCTTTGATCATGGAGATGTTTTCCATGCAAAGTATGCTGCTTTTCCTACATTAATATCCTGTTTGCTCCTAATGAAGGCAGAGTCTGCAATTTTTGTTACAATCCAGTACCAACACAGTCATCATTTTCTTTCATTTTGATTTTAATCAGATTTCTTTCATGGGGGATCAGTTGCAGGTGCCTGAGTCTGGAAAGGAGCAGGTGTGAAAGATCAGGTACAGTCTGATGGCTGATTTAAACCAAAAGGTTTCTGTTGAACCTTAGATTTTTTTTCCACCTGTGAGGCCGATTTTCCTTCCACTGTGTGTTGTGTCTCAGTTGGGTTGTGTCTCTCCACACCATTTCAGGGGCTGCCCTTTGCAGAACAGGAAATTGGAGTTCTCAGTGGACATCTGCATTTTCCAACTGGAGACACAAGGAACGTCCAACAGAACAGGTGGGAGAATTTTCTAAAGACACAAAATTCAGCAGACTGAAGCAGAGAGAGGAGATCCTCCCAGTTTTCATGGCAGCAGTCACTTCACTCCTATGGGATTCACCAAAAAAAGCCCAGGATGTGCTGTTAAAACATCCTTCACTTGTCTCTGCTCTTTGGAAAATGGCTTTTAGCTGAGCTACCCATGTGAGCAAGGCTCCCACTCTGCTGGATTCTCATCCATGCACCTTCCTCTGCTGCTTTCTCTGTGAGCTGACATTCTTTTGCAATGTAAGTGGTTTTCTGTTCCCCACCCTCCAGAATCCTTTGGTGAGTGTGAGCTGGATACAGTAGGGACAGTTGGTTACAGTTTTATGGACATCTCTTGAGGAGGCAGCATTGACCAGGGGAAGGACTGACAGAAGTGTCAATGGTTTATTGGTGCAGCCTGCTGGGAAATGGAATATTGAGCCCAGAGTGTGAGGATCTTCCCTTAGTGCAGGGTAAATGTGTGTGCAGGGAAGAGGGGAAGCTGCTCTGTCAGGGAGCACTGACCAGGACTGCATCCCTCCCTGGGGCAAGGCTGAGGGTTTGTGTTTTGTGTTTTGCTTGTCCTGGCAAAATGTAAATTCATCAGTCTGTGCCCACCCTGCAGCCTGGGATGGGAATTATTGTTTTGGCCCCAATTCATTTTAACAGTGGTGGAATTAAAGTCCAATCTGTTGACTGTTGGTTTTCTCTCCCCCAGAGGAGGCAGCCCCCTGCCAGAAAACCTTCTGAGGATTGAGGAAATGAATCTCATTCTGCAGGTGGCAGAGTTAAATTTATCCAACTCCACCATCTCTGGGCTCACACCTAAAGCTGGGCCCAGCCTTTCTGCAAGACAACAACACAAATACCCAGCACAGAGGCTGATTAAAAACTTTCCATATAGCTGGTAGCTGGATGCAATTTAGAATATGAGTTGCTATACTGAGATGCTGAAAACTGTAAACACTATTTGCATTTTGTTATGAATGTTTTGCATAACTTTAAGGATGTTTTCTTTATCCCCAAGTGGGTCTGTTTTGAGCCCATAATGTACTGTGAAGTTCCAGGAACAGAAAAATGTGTTGAGCACAAACAGGCCAGTATCACAGCAGACGTAAGAGTGTTCAAGCAAAGAGTGTTTTGCATCAAAAATGTGTATATATTTGCATTTTTGATGCAAAAAGCTACTTAATCGGCACTGCAAATGGAGCCCATAACTGAGGCAGTGCAGAATTCTATGAAATTGAAAAGTTGTGTGTAATTTCTGAAAAACAAAGTCTATTTTGCACAGCTCTAACTATAGCTAATATTTAAACCAGTTTAATCATCAGTGAACTAACATGGCAGGAGCACTCAGAGCTTCTTTATCACTGTAAGTTTCTCATGTCCCTAGCTCTGTGCAGTTGCTTTTCTTTAAACATTTTTTAATTAAACCTTTATCCTATTTAATTGCTAGGAAAAGAAAAAAGTGCAGAAAGATTGAGATCTGAATTTTAAACATCCTCATTTTAGGTGTTTAGTTCTCAGTTTGAAGGGAGTTGCATTGGGGGAATCTCAGCACAAGATTCCTCTGGAAAGCCCAAGTTGAAGTTTTTCATCCCAGTCCCAGGTGAGGTGGCTGTTCTAGAGCTGGCTTTGGGATTGCCCTCTGTGATCACTGCCCCGAGCTCATGAAGAATTCCTGAATTTTATTCCCAATATCCTGATTTTGAAACCACTGTTTTATCCAGAATGGGTTCTGTTTTCCAGTATTTGGGAGTCACCATAAATTGGTCCTCTGAGTTGGGTTCTTCCTAGAAAAGGGAATGGCCTCATCCCAAAGCAGTTTTTAATCCAGTTAATTGTTACTATCAACTGTTAATTCTTATGCAATAACAAGGTATATCATCTAATTTATTTCACATGCAATCCTACTTGCTCATATTGATTGGTTTTATTTTAATGAGCAATTATCTCCACTACCCAAATTCCACCACCCATTCAGTCTTACCAGACTGACTGGACAGTGCAAACTAAACCATGATTTTCTACCCAGTGCCAAGCTCATCTCCCTGAGCTGAGGAGCTGGAATGGGGGTGTGGAACTGGCCAGGACTCCTCATGCAGGTGGGTGATTGCCAGTTGTCTCACTGGATGACACAAAGGATTTCTTGCTTGGTCTCAGAAAAAAGGAGAAAAAAAAAAAAAAAAGGAAAAAAAGTTCTCAATTTTTTGAAACTGCATTTATAACTTACCCTGAATTTCAATATAGAATCAGAGGAAACATGTAATTTTGAGTCAGTAGTGTGGCTGGACTTTTTTTTTGGTTTTGCATTGACATCATTAAATTAAAAGGAGATCCTTCTTTCACAGAGTAAGAGAGAACAACTTATCCCTTCTATAAGCAGAATTTCTCATGTCAAAGGCTTAAGATATTTTGTAAATACTATAACAGTGTTAATACATTTTGAATTCTGGGCTGTGACTGCAGCATTTCTAGACAATGCCATTAGCCTGAACAGGGGCTCTCAGTCAAATGTCAGGATCTTGTCTGTGAGGTATTTCCACTCTTAAGTGTAGTGCAGAATGTCACTGTCATTCCAATTAGTGCAGCTGATTGGTATTAAATTTGTTTTGTTTGACATACTGCAATATTTTGCTTCAAGCCAGACATTTTGTACACCACAGAGAAACACCACATAATAACAACAGACATTAAGGCTAGTGGCAGACAGGACCTCTAAGAATTGTCAAAGAAATCAACTTCCTAATTTTTGCAGTGTTTCAGCTCTATTTGTTGCAGCAGTACTGACAGAAAATTTGGGACAACACAGAGCTGTAAACCACACCATTTACAGTCATGTGTTCCTGGGCAATAATATTAATTTACTTTGCCACGTTGAGGACATTCATTTTTAACACTTCACTCATTTGTCACTGTACATTCACTGCCTAGGAGATGGAGAGGATGAAATTTAAACTAAGATTCTTAACATTAGTCCCCCTCTTCTTAAGTGGCTTCTGAACTGGGCTTGTAAGGCTTTGGAATCCCAAGGGTGGAGCAGTTCTCCTTCCCTGCAGGGATTTTCAGAGTAGGTGCTGGATCCATCCTGAGGTCACAGAACCAGAGAATATTCTGGGTTGGAAGTGACCCACAGAGATCATCAAGTGCAGGTCCTGAGCCTCCCCAGGAATCCCACCAGGGATCCCTGAGAGGATTGTTCCATGCTGGCAGGGAAACATTTGTGAGGGGTCAGTCCCCAGGCTGAGAGGCATTTGCAAGGGATTTCTTCTGTTGAAGGGAACAGAACCCTGAGCTCTGCTCAGGTGATGTTTGATCTTTACCTGATCTTCACCCTCTCCTTTCTGCCATGCAGGGTCTCCACCCTTCTTCTGCTGCTGGGCAAATCCTCAGCACTCAATTATGCCTTGGGTGCCCCAGGGGAAAACATTCAGGGAAGAATTTGAGAAGCCAGTGGTTTGCAGTGACATCTTTGCAGTTTTGGAGATGTTACAGTGTGACTGGGCTGGAGACTGATCTGCTCTGCTGCCTGCCATTACTGGCCATGCAAATTAACCAAAGATGTGCTGGCAAGGCACTGGGGGGGGAATGGCAGAAGAGGAGGAACCCCCCATCAGCACTGCCTGTTTTTATATAAATAAATCTTCCTGTGTCTGCCTGTCAGTCACACATCCTCCACTAGATTCACATCAGAAGCATTTATGTATGCCTAACTTAACATTTTACCTTGCTACAGTGCACTTGTGTTGGAAAACAGGGCTCAGCTCATCCATCTGATGTTGGTGGGTGCAGCAACAGCAGCAGAGAACAATTGCTGAACCAAAGGAACTCCTCTCACAAGCAAACACAGCTTTTCTTCCCACATGAACCCAGCAGTGTAATTACACTGCTAATGGGACAACTGTCAGATTTCCATCTGCATGACAGATTCCTTGGGCTCCCTTTGAGGCATAAACCTGGGTACCATTTCCATTGCAGGGAGCCAGCAAGCTTCAGGAATCCCTTGGTAACAGAAAATGTTCTGGAGTAGAATGATAGCAAACAGTTTGAGGGATGTGAGAAGGAGGGTATTACATCCTGAGAATATTTATGTAGACATATTTGTAAAAATAATCCCAGAAAAAGCACCTTTCTATGTCTTGAATGTCACAAGAGGAAACTTTCAGAGGATACATTGCAATCTCTTTAAATGAGTCCTGGTATATTATTTATTACAGTGGCATTTGGGGAATTATTATTTTTGTTTTCGCTTGTTGTGGCTTTCAAAACATGATGCTACTATCCACATTTTCAATCAATAACATGACATTCTCAGGCATCATTTTTCTGGGATCCATTGATGGCCAGAATTTCAACCATCATCTTGAAATATCAGCCCAGGACTGTTCAGTCAAGTGAAGCATCACTTCCCTTTTCTCAAATGTGTGACCCAAACTACATAAAACAGACCTGTCCTTTAGGAGACTTGGCTCAAATTAGGGCCCAGAAAGGGTTCTCAGAGTTCAAAATTAGTTTTAATAAGTTCCTGAAAAGAACAGAAAATGATCTTACCATGCTGTGGAGCTTTTTTCTCCCCATGAGAACGTACAACCACTACTACCATATTTACCTGGGACTAACAACTAAAATTAACTAGAAAATGGAAAGGGGGGGATGGAATATTCTCAGTCTGGAAGGACAGTACAGACCTGAAAAGATTTCTAGGCACAGAAAAGGCTTTTCCATCCATGCAGCCACTGAACCCTGGCCTGTGTGAGCCTTGCTCTCAGGCACAGCTGAGTCTGTGCAGCAGTGGCACCAGCAAGCTGTGCTCTGAGAGGGGCTGGGCTCCCGTGCTGGAGCTGTGCTCCTGGGGCTTGCAGAGGTTTTTGTTTGCATTCCATTTCACCAGGGTGAGCTTGGTCAGAGGCCAGGGGAGGGCAGGAGCTGGGGAGCACTGGGGGATATTTGCTCAGTGCGCCGTAGCTGCTGCTACAAGGGAAATATAAAATTGTTTAATGGTGCCAGGAGACTCCAGTGAAAGTGAGAAATCCAAGGCAGATAAGTAATCATCCCTCTGGGAGAAGCAGGAGTTCCCTGCCCAGTGGAACCCAGGAATATGAGGGTCATGGTTTGTTGGTCCCTCCAACCATGAGGGTATGAACTGGAAGAACCAGCAGGAGCACAGGGAGATTAAAGCAAACAAAACCCTTCCTCATGCAGCTGTTCCACAGCTTTTAATGGAGGTGATATGTGGATGGAGCAGAGCTGCACCAGGAGCTGCTGTAATAGGGGTAATATATCCTGTAGATAAACCCAACAAAGCATCCTACAGAAAGCATGCATGGTCCTCTGGGATTTTATGCTATAGCTTTATGGACTTTTCAAATGAATATATATTAAATCTAGCATATTAAATATATGTCTAATTACTTGTATTTTTAGTGGCTGTTGACAGAATTTATGGCAGCAGCTCTATTTACTCATGTATGAGAGAAGAGACTCTATTATCTACTGCTTGCAAAGTCTACATCTGTTTTTGTTCCATTCTGCTGCCATGTAGCTTTAGCACGGCGAGCAGGAGCTACTTCATTCTGTCAGAACACATAATCATCCCAGGTTAATTCAGAACTTCCCTTCTTTCTCCCAGCATTACCCTTTTACATCCATTGCTTCCTTTGTTTTGGGTCACTGGGCCAGGCTTTTTGTCTTGTTATCAGAGTTTTACAGTTCACAGTCTGAAACCCCTCCAGTTCTTAACAGATGTTGCAGGCAGGAGATGTTTAACCACTGCTGCTGCACAGGTAAACAGAGCTGTCGTGGCAGAAGGTGAACAATTGCCTTCCCAAACAGAAATGACACAGTGAGATGTTTTACTAAGGCTCATCTTACAATTATCTGAGGTTTAGAAAATCCACAGTGTCCCTTTCCATTGTGTGCCTTCAGTTGTCCCTGGGATTTCAGTCCCACTGCCTTTAGAGGCTCTAAGCAGATGCACCAAATAACTGATATTGCTCTAAATTCTGCACTGGGCAGAACTGTGCATCAGACCCTTCTGTTCATCAGTCTGAACAGAATTATGGTGACAATAAAGTCCTGACCTTTTGGTCTAATACAGACTTTATCCAACTGGGATATCATCCACATTAGTCAGTAGAAAATGATGAAGAGGAGGGTGTACATTAAAACTTAAATTCCTTGTGAGTTTAGGAGCCTAATCGTGGTTTGAGGTTTTATATCTCAAATCAGAATCTTGCAGCTGAATTGCTGTGTCATATGTCTCAATAATCATCACTATTTTCTCTTAATACACATCTAAAAAAGATGTATTTCTGCTTCCTGCTATCTCCTTTCATATAACTTGTGGCCCTATCATTTTCTCAGGCTGGGAAAATAATCTTCCCAGAAGCAGGAGGTAGCATTATCCTGGCTCTGTGTTAGCATTCCTCAGAGTACTCCAGGCTCATGCTCATGTTTCCCACTCCATGGAATATATTTATTCAACGCCCTTTTTTTTTTTTTCCTTGCTGCAAAATGTACAGACAATCCTTTCAACTGCTGAACTGCTGTACTACAAGAGGCCCCAACCAACTGCTTTTACTCTGGCAAGCTGCTGTGCTTGCTGAGTTTCCTGCAGAGCATGATAATGCATGTAAAGCATGGCCAGGAAAAGCCCACTGGGAAGTGCTGCATCCAAGGGACACACAGCAGAGTGGGTTTGGATGTGGTGCCTGTGCTGAGCCTCTCAGCCCTGAAAGAGGCAGCCTTGAGTGTGAGCTCCTTGGGAGGGTGAGGAAATGCAGAATTTTACACGCTGCAGACACCCCAGTGATCACCAGTGGTTTTGAGGATAGATAAAATAAAAGTTTGAATTTTAAGTATATGAACTAGGACAGATTTCATTTCTGCTGGTGGTGTTGTTACAGTCAGAGAAAACAAAGCTGATGGCACTGTGGCCATGCTGTGTCTGCTCTGTAAATAATCTGGAAGTGTTCAAGGCCAGGCTGGATGGGGATTTAAGAAGTCTGGAGTAGTGGAAGGTGGCTGTGAAGGGGGGGTTGGATTTGGGGATCTTTAAGGTCCCTGCCAACTCCACCCTTTCATGATTCCAGGAATTTCAAACTCTTGTGCATCTACTCTGGCACCTTTCACATTTGTCATCCATGGGAAAAATGTGAAATTTAACTACATTTCTTGAAGCTGAGCTTGGTTTCCTCTTTCCCTGATTTTTGTCGTCGCACCTCTAGAAAAAGGATGGAGGAAAAATAAGGATTTATGTTTGTCCTGAGTGCTCTGAGTAAAGGAGAGCAGCCACAGCAGGGCCCTGCTTTGCTCACTGTCCATTCTCCAGTTCTGTGTCTATTGTCCCACTAAATCTTTGAGGCAAAACTTCATATGCTTATCTGCTTGATTAAGTATCCACTATCTTCTTTGATCCTCATCATTAAAGTGACAGTAATTACACCAAATTGAATGCATGACCTCTGAGTGTTTGCCCCAGTAAGTTACCAGAGAAGGACTGCTTATACTTTAATCCACTTCCATCAAAGTCACAAAGATTTAGTTCCCCCAGTGCAGAGACAGCGATTCCCATCAGAAAAAGGTGCAGATAATTGCCATTTATTACCTGCAACACAAATCAGGTCTGAATCCTCTGTCTGTGCTGGCATGAAAAATAACCACTACTCAGTGGAGCAAAAGGTGGTGACCCACCAACTAATGAAGTGTCAAAATGAAGCCAGCAAAAAGAAGTGACTTTCAAAGTCAATGAAATGGACAAGCAAAAAAAAAAAAAAAGGTAAATATTTTCTATATTTTCGAGGATTAACATTAATTAAGTTTCTTACTTATTTATTTGCTCTTGTTAATTCAGTCCTGCAGAATAGGCTCCTCTAAACCCAAACATTTTTGATCATGTTGAGAAAGCTTAAAAATATAGGCAACCCCCCATATTATTGAAATATAGAGCCCTTCTACTCCTCTGCCTCTGTCAGATCCCCAGTCTCAGGCAGAGCTGCCTGTCTCCTGGATGAAGTCAGACAGCCCTGCTCCTGTGCAATGAGCCCCCAGATCTGACAGGCTGTGGAGTTACTGCAGGGAAAGCCAGCTCTGCTTTGTTTGTCTGGGAGGGAATGGAGTCACACCCTGTTTGTTTTTAGCACAACAAACAGGAATAAATGTCACTCCAACCACTTCTCAGGTAAATGACTACATCTGAATTTAACATTTTGACCTAGCTGCAGTTGGCTGTAATCAGTCACTAATTAATTTCAATTGAAACATACATGAGAACTGGTAAAGTGCTGTTCTTCCAAATATTTCTCTGATAAAGCAGCTTTTATTGGAATTATTCCACAAGAAGCTATAGTGGCACAAGTCAGTGTCTAGGCTACTTTTCCAAGAAAACAAAAGAATTAAAGTTTATTGGCTTTATCTGAAACTATTTCTACGAGCTGTTACAAAAGTTTTGTTTGCTACATGACAATTTACTACTTTAGCTCCTAACTTGCATCAGTTGGCACATAATGAGATCAAGTGAGAGCTCAGCCTTAAGCTGTCTGTCTGTCAGCATATTATCTGTTCTGCCATGGAATAGGAGCTAGCAGAGCAGCTTGGATAAATCAGCTTTTGCAGTTGTCATTTCCTGCTATATGGGGACTTTATGGTAGAAATACATTGTCTAGATTAGGCATGGATTGATAGCTGTGCTCTCCAGGAATGATGAAGAAATATCAGAGATGATCATTATCCACAGAGGCAGCTTCTTCCAGCCAGTCACTGCTTCACCTTCCATGGGAATAACTTTTTTCCATCTCCTTCCACAGAGCTGAGCTCGTGTGAGAAGCAGTGAAAAATTCCATCTGTGAGTGCCTTTGTACCAGGCTGAGCAGCTGCTGGAACAGAATCCCTGAGAGCTCTGCAGTGGCTGGACACAGCTCCTCACCAGCTTTAAGGGAGCAAGAAGGCAACATCAGATTCCATTCAGCAGGAAGTTGAAGGAAAGGGTATGAGATAAAAAGAATAAAATTCAGTCTCTGCAGAGCAGAGCGAGGTGCTGAGTGTATCGCGGGACTGGAGCAAAGGTGAGAACTGGAATGAAAAATGTTCTACAAATCTCAGCCCCAGCTTCAACCCCAGTGCATGTCACAGCAAGCTGAGGCTGCTGGCATTGAAATGGTGGCAGTCCCACACATTGGAGCTGGAGACCTCTCCTTTTCCTGGCTGGCTGTGGCAGGGCTGCTCGGGGGCAGTGCCTGGCTCGGGAGCCCAGTGCCAGCAGGGAGCTCTGACCAGGGGCTGTGTGAGCCATGCTCTGTGGGCTCTCTGCTGAATTGTCACACCTTTTCTGTTACAACACTCCATTCCTTGTAGAAAAGACAGAGAAAAAAGTTCTATTAATATACATTTCTCTTAACTTTAAAGGTATTTCATATTGGCACTTGCTGGTTTATATTGATATATCAGACCAGCCCTTGTAATGTCTCCCTTTCCAGCTGTCCTGCCTTTGAACCCATCTGTCTGAAGAGCTGAAATTAAAGAACTTCTGCTCTCTTGACCTCCTAGTGAAGGTAACAAAGGCCACTGAGGAGTTTGTCTGCAGTGAAACGTGCTGATGGTGAGGATACATTAGGTTACTAATGCTATGTATATTTTATTATACCAATAATTACATGGAAGTCTGCACCCACCTCTCCACATTCTGTTTTCACACCTCTGGGACCCAGAAATGCTGGATGGACACAGTCCCTGTTCTTTAGAGCACTGGCTCAGGTAAAAACGATTCTTACACACAGAGCAGTGACTCCAAGAAAAATCTGATTTCATAGCTGTCCATAAGAATCCTTTGATTTGAAAATGCTGTTTTTCCATATGAGATAACTGAAGCATGAATATTTCCACCATGATAAAAGATGAATCAGCTTTCCCCAGGAGCATCTCCAGACCCATTGCAGTCTGTCAATCCAGGGCTTTGCTAAGCAGAGCCTGCCACTCCTGCCAAAGTGTGATCTGGTTCTGAGATGTGGCAAGTGGGCACTGAGATTAAACCTTCTAACTTATCACTTATGAACTAAGCTGGGATTGAACATCAGAGGCATCAAAGTGGTTTTTGCCCATATCACAAACTGAAGAGATTTTTATAGTATTCTGACAAGGCACAAATATAAGAATCAAATCAAGAAAAAATTGTAAAGGAGTAATGCAAGAAATGAAATCAAATGCTGCAGGAGCTGAAACTTGAAGTGCAGGGATTCGATAGGAGCCTCTTTTGTACTCGTGTAAGAATGAAATAAATGCTATCTGGCAGCATGTGTGGCAGTGTGCTGAGAAAAACAGAGAAGGTGATCTCTAACTCAGGATGATAAGATTCCTGACCCCATTTCTTCAAATGCTTGTTGTTCACAGTCCGGGAGCCATTGTTATTTTTGTAATGCAGATGTGAACCAGGTAAAAGCCTTACTTCAATTCATTACTACATTTTCACTGCTCATCTGGGAGCACACTGGAAAGCTGAACTCCCACCTGAAGGCCCCAATATTGCAGGTTCTTTGCCAGATGTCAGGATTTAAACTCAGCCAATGCTGTTGGCTTTAACACCAAGTAAATGGAAAGACTTCTGACCCCAGTTACCACCTTCGTGCTGCTATTGGACTTGACAATATTCTTGTATTCTTGTCTTCACAGAATTCTTTCTGGCACCTCTACAGAAGCAGAGCCTGCCCTATACATTGCAGTTTGAAGTAGGATTTTTTGTTTGTTTACCTAATTCCCACTAAGCCTTTGAAAGGAAGGAAACATATGGATGCTATATATAGGAATTATTTCTCTCCAAATAACGTGCAGCTACCTGTGGACTCAACAAAGCAGCTGTTAAAAGATCACACTAATTTTTGAACAAGGAAAACAAAACGTGATTTCAGGATCTTTGTGCAAGTCAGCAACATCTGTGTTTAATACAGCAATCAGGGAGTGCTTTGTTTTTGCAAAAGTACAGGATTCAGTTTAAACCTTGGGGATTTCAAACTAATCAAATTAAAGATCAAGCCAGGGGCTGATGCTTTAAAGATGAATGCTGATGTAATTTTTTTTAATAGAATGCCGTTACAGGTGGGAGGAAGCAGTGAGACACACTCCCTTGTCATGGTGCTTTTTTTGCCAACCTGCACAAGTGACATTGGAACAATGTGCAGACATTGCTGAGTGGACTCTTTAAGCAGTTTGGGGGGATTTGTCAAACTATTGCATTCACCTCTCTGGCAATCAGTAAGCTGGGATGCTCCAAAGGATGAACTTTAGCAATGGCCACTTCTGCATATTCAGCACTAAATAAATGCCAGCACCCAGCAAAAATGGATATGGTTTTTACAGGAATGGCACAGATAGCACGTGCATGCTAATTATTTTCATTTTCATGCTCTTATGCTGCATTTTCCCACTTCCCACCCTATTGAAGATGGTCATTATGCCATTGTGGTGTAGATGGGAAAATGGACAAATAAAAAGAACAGTTAAATTATTCTTCAATTACACAATCATGTTTATCAGTTCAGTAGCTGCTTTCATATTAAATGTTCCTTTTATTTGCTTGTTGTTAAACAACATTTAAATATTGTGAAAGATTATGAGTTGGGAAAAGCAGCACATTCTTTACACCTCTTCTATACTGCTAGAACATTATTGCAAATAAATCAGAGAATTCACTTTGCTGGTATTTGGTTTAAAGCTTTTTTTCTTTCAATTAAAAGAAACATCTTAAGCGAGCTGCTTGCCACCTACAGAAGAGTTTGCAATATGTAAAGGTTACACTGAAAATAAATAAAACCCAAAATGCAGACTCATTCAGGCTGTGATTTTTCTCCTCAGAGCATCCCAGCCCCTTGCTGTGCATTCCAATATGCAGCCCAAAATGTGTTTATTTCCCTGCCTAGTGCTGGGGATCATTTCAAGCCCATTAGGTCAGACCTGGAGAGGGATTGTTCAGAGCTCTTGAAACTCCTAAGAAAAAATTACTATTTTGGTCACACTAAGACTTTTGCCTCTCCCCCTTCCCATCTGTTTTTAAATGTCTGGATGCTCAAATCTCCCTGTGGGAAGGTGCTGAGGGAGCTGCTCATCATCGAGTGGTGACGCAGAGAACAAATGTCAGGGGAGAGCTCCCTCTGCACCCCCAGCCTGGGCAGGGACTCTGCTGAGAGCTTTGGGGTCCTCACTCTCTGCTGGGTCCCAAGCTCCAGCTTTATTTCCAGAATGCAGTTTTAATGAATAGCACAAGCTTTATATTTAGCTTCCCTTGTAATAAATTACTCTGCTGCCTCTGAAATCTGTGGAAATGTTACTTTTAATGGGCAGGAAGATTTCATCCATGTTTTCTGGTGAGATTCCCAGAGTCTGAAATGGGTTTGTGTTGCTGGAAAATGCCATTTGAATTTTACCTTTTGTCTTGAAGATTACTAAGAGCAAACTTTCTTTTGAGCATTCATTAGCTGATATGGTTTAGGGGTTTTTTTCATTCATAACAGTGAAGCAGAATGTTTGGAGAATTCTTAAAACTGAAATAATGTTAAATAGTAGCTATAGAAATGCCATCCAAAGAGGGGAACCTCGGGATGGAGTTATTTTTTAATAATGTAGGTTAAGTAAGATTCCATATTCGATTGGAATACAATAGAATTCACAATTTTATACACATATATCACAGTTGTAATCACAAATATATGGACACAATTTCAATCTTGTGCACAGAACTGTTCAAAACTTTTTCTAAAAAGCCACATCCTTTACAGAAAAAGCAATTCCTTGAAAACAGGAATGCTCATTTTTTAACTAACTAAATCAAGCTAAAGCAAATATTGCAGATTTTATTTTTTTTTTTATTTGAATGTTGCAAATGTTTAAATATTTGCTTTTCAGAAGGTATTTTGGTTCATCCAGCTTTCTGTGTTTTTATTGTTTTGTGATCAGTTTGATTATTGAATTATCTCTTGAATATAATTATGGAAACCTTTTAATAGCTCCACATTGTTGAGATTTTGAGATTTCTCTCAGATTTTCATCCATTATATTCAAAATGCAAAACTGATATTGAATTCAATTCTAACCCAAAGTAAATATTAACTGAAATTTTTCTATTTTGCCAATAAACTCAATCAATATGTGGTATAACCTTGCTAACACATTCAGAATTTAATTTTGCACACACAACAAACAATACATTGAGCAATGGTATTGAGATTTTTTGTGCAAGTACTTTAAGACTTTGGTTTCCTGGAGGTTGCTCACATACAAATTCAAGTTGCAAAATTCTCATAATCACAGAACAAAACTGTGTAAAATCATTTAGATATGACTTCAGCTGATTGCCACAATTTGATTTAGTAAATACCAAATACAAACCTAAAATTTCTTTAGGTTCTGACATCTTGTCAATACAAACTCATCCCAGCTTGTGGTGGCAAGGCTCAGTTCGCTCACAGAATGCATTTTTCTGTTCTGATAATAAACTGCTGCTCGCTGGAAGGTATTGGAATCTTACAGAGAAGCATGAATTTGAACAGAAGGCAATTTCTATGCTGCTAAATGTGAAATCATAATGTTTTTGCTACATAAACCAAGCTTATTTCACAGCACAGAAAAAAATCAAGTGAAAACCATGATATACTGAGTCATTGAAGTGAATCAATCTTTAAGAAAGCCTAAGGTGTTAATTTTAAAAATCTGCCTAACTATTTTCTGCGTAGAACTGGTTTTTATACGTAGTGTATAAATGGTGGCTGTTCTTTCTCAGAGTGAAATTTTCTTTTAATTCCTGGGTTGTGGAGATGTTTTAAAGGCAGCTCTGCAGCATACAAGGATGGGAAGAAGGGCAAGACAAGGAGAGCTTTGCTCAGAAAGTTCTGTCCAAGATGTGTCACCCAGTCTTGGAGATGGCCAAGATGCGTCACCCAATCTTTCACTGACAGCAAACAAAACTCCCAGGCCTGCAGAGGGAGGAGGAATTGGCAGCTGGAAAAGCTGCCTGGAGGTCAGCAACAGGGAGTGGTAATTTGTGCCATCCCATCCTGCTGGGACCTGTGCAGGAGATTTTGGCACGAGGAAAGTTCCTCTCCCTGGCGGAGTTCGAAGGCGCGGTTAGCAAACACGGCAAGAAGGGAGCATCACATCTCTGCAGAGGAGCCTGCTTGGAGAGCAATCATCAGAGAGCTCACAGAGCCAGCTTTGTGGGGAAAAGAGAGAAAAAACAGCATTGGAAAAGAGAGAAAAAACAGCATTTTAAAAGAGAGAAAAAACAGCATTTAAAAAGTTCCTCCTGTTGAAAGCGTTGAGTGCCGGGAGTTTTCAGCTCGCTTAAATTGCACCCTGTGAAAAGCACACAAGAGGAGCTGGTTTAAAGCAGATTTCCTCCATCAGGTGGAAGATTTAACTCCTTAGCTGGGCAGTGAGAGCATGACTGTCCCATGCCTCATAAATCATGGGATATCCATAAATCAGGGATATCAGCAATGGGTGGAACACCTGGCCCAGCCCATGCCAGAACAAACTCCTTCCCTGAAAAAGAGAAGATTTCACTTCTGCAATTCAGGAATTCTTCCAGGGTAATGTGATGAGACAAGAAGTGAGATTCTTTTTCATTTACAGAGAGAGAGCAGTGAGATTCCTGTATATTTCTAGAGAAATAGTGAATTGTAGAAATTGTAGAATTGTAGAAATACTCTTCATTCCCTGTGCCCTATTTCTTGTCTGCCTTTAAACTGTGGATCCCAGGAACACAGATTGAGGTCAGCAGAGCAGAGAAAGTGGCAGCCTGTGGCAGAATTTGGCCCAGAACATGAGATTTCCATTCTCATCTCCTGTGGTGGAGAGGAAGGTAGACATTTAGTCAAGTCTGTAACTTTAGATGTGGGGGTTTTTTGGCCTTGTTAATAATTTTGGTGTTTTACAAATGTTTTGAATTAAACGAGATTACAGGAAAAAAAATCCATTTTAATTCAATCAAATTAAATGTAATTAGATTTTATATTAATTTTTTCAGCATCAAATTTATTACCTTTAGGAGGATTTGCAATATAGTATAAATTGTAGATCGTAATAAGGGGTTGGAGTAACAGTGAAATGAGGTTTTATTTTATTAGACTTTACAATCATGAGAGTGATTAATTTCTTCTTTAAAAAGATTTGTTCCTTTACTTGACAAGTCAGTGTTTATGAACAAAACTTTTAAATTTACCTACCATCACACCACTCTCAAAATCAATAAATGCAGATTTTTATTATGAACAGTATTTGTGCTATTTTTAGCCTTATGCCACAGAAAAGAGAGAGAAAATTGAGATTGGTTTGCTCCTTTCTGCTGTGCTGGATGAAGTAGAAATCCTGCCTGTTCCCAAGTGCATTGACCAGCACAGGAATTCCATTTGTTAGGAAAACCTTCCTTTGGAAGCCAAATTTTCAGGATGCAGGCACAAAGCCAGAAGCAGATGCAGTGGCTGCCTTTGCTGTATTTGTGCTGTTGATGGGACAAGGTTCAGCTCCTGTTCTGGAGCTGCTGCTCTGCTGGAATGAAGGGATTGTCCAAGCCCTGATTCCAGGGATCCACTGCAGGTCAAACAAATTTAGGCCATTTCCAGTCATAACAGCAGCTCGGGTGGTGCTGTTCTCAGAGTGCCCCAAAAATATGGCTTTGCTGTGCTGGGGGTGAGCTGGGGGCTGCTTCAGACCTCTCCTGCCTTTTCTGAATAGTCCTTGCTCCTTGTTCTTCTTAACCAAGTGCTCTTTGTTCTTTTCTTACTGAGCATTCTTTGTTTTCTTGCCCCACACCTTACCTGTGCTGTCTCCTCCCGTTTTTTGGGGCCTTTCAGGATGCTCCAGACCCTGCAGGGAACGAGAGCCTCTGCCTCTCATTTCTTCTGCTGCTTCCCCTGCACAATCTGACCTTTGCCACAACTTCAACATTCCATTTCCCAGCTTTCAGGGAGATGCTTGACCACTGCTTGTTGAGCTCAGGTTTATCAGAGAGGGTGGATTTCCAGTCAGGCCTTTGGCTTATTTCTATAACAGGAACGAATATTTTTACCAATTTTCCCTTGTAGATTCCTTAACTCACCATAAAACACTCTCAAGATTGGATTCATCAGCTCTTGCCAGGCCACAAATTACTGCAGATGAATAATAGATGTTCCCCACTCCCAGGTTTGCCTCTCTTGCCTCAGCCTGGCCCTGCTTCCAAGTGGCTGCTGAGCCTCTCCAGCTGCTGATGAAAAGCAAACAGCCACCAAGGTGGTGAGTGGCACAAATTCATCATCTATTCCCCCATTCCAGGGATGCCTTGCATTTTTGAAACTATTTTCATTCCTTTTGGAGCCTGGAGACTGCTGAAGTAATAATAGCTTACCCTAGGAGCAGATTTCTTAGTAAACACTGTACCTCTGTGAAAAAATAGCTATTATTGTGTTTGAAAGGAAGCCAAGGAGACAGATTTATTGGATTTGCTTTTTTTGGTTGGTTTTTTCTTTTTTTTTCAGTTGATTGGTTGGGGTTTTTTTGGTTGCTTTGTTTTGTTTTATTTGTTTGGGTTTTTGTTAAATTCCAAGTACTTGTTTCTTCTTTAAAATAAATAGAATTTGGGGGCATTTTAATCCACCCATTCCAGCATAAATGAGTATGATTTGCCTTTTCTGGGTAACTGTCATTGTCATTAGGGATGGTTTTTTTGTAAACTAGATGCCTCATAACACAGCTTGCATTCTGTATCTCACAAGCCAAAGTCACAGTCTACTGAGCAGAACTCTCACCTGTGCTTTAAAAGTCACAGATCTTGGTGAGGAGGAAACTCAAAGCTTATTTTGGAACTCCTGTCTGTATCCTCCCCTGTAGCTGAAAGGACTCACTGTCAGTAGCAACTGGAGATCTAAGAAAAGCTTTTCTATTTTGATACCTCCACAGCTGAACACAGATCTGGGAACTTCATGCTTTGGGGATACTTAGCTACATGTAAAAATAGGTGAAACTGAATCAATATTATGAAAAAAATGACATTTTGTCTATAAATATTAGTGGAAGAGTTTAAATATTTGGTTTCACACTGCTCAGGCAAGTCCATGCAGTCTCAAAAACCAGCATAGAAGTGACTGATGGCACATAAAGTAATCAATGCATTTCAGGCATCCATAATCCTCTTTACACCTAATTGGGCAAGCCCAAGTTTCTTCCCCAAACCTCAATATTGATCTGCAAAGGGAGAGGCACCAGGCCTGCAGTGACATTGATACCATAAATAACAATTGGTGTCACTAGCAGGGGACAGCTCATTGCTGCACAGCTCGTGGTGCTCTGCATGTCCAACCCTTCAGGACACAAATCAAACAGAAGCTCATCAATAGCTACAATTGATAAGGCTTCTTGCAGATTCCAGTTAAAAATCAGCAAGGTTTTGGCAGCAATTAAGTGCTAGCTGTCCTCTGGATTTACTGATGGAAAGACTCTTTGGTGGTGATACCAAAAGTGTTATCTGGATCAGTTCTCTTTGTTTGCTACATTGGGTGATAAGGCCACCATAAGCAAAAAAAAAAAATGTTTGGAATTATATTTTTCTTGATAAGAAATGCAAATTATTTCTGTCTCTTCTTCTTGCAATAAGGAGCTCACAAGCAGGCTGCTGAGGAGCCAGTGTGATCTCCTGGATGTCTGTGGATGTCTGAGTGTCCAGATAAAAGGTCCTGCCAGTGTGGTGTTATGTAGGTCTTCATTATGAGATGCCTTTCACACCTCTGATCAGCTGGGAGAATTCTTATATTAAGTCTAATTACTACAAGTATTCCACAGCAAAGCCCCATAATCTCGTTAATTCAATAAAATGTCTTTCTGTGTGAGCACAGATCTATTCATAGTTACAATAAAGAAGTAGAGAAGGTATTATAAAACTATAGATAAAAATGGATAAAAGGTACAGAGAAAGTCACTTCCTTTGCTTGCAGTTTGATTATTTTGAAAGCCTAGAAAAAGATTTCAGGTGGCCTAGATGTTGAGAAGTCTGGGGAATCTTGGATTCTTTTGAAGAATCTTCAATCCTTTTTTATTTTGAATGACCTATTGGTCATTATTTTAGGAGAATGCTGGAGACCTGTTACAGCTTGAGTTGTGAGTTATTGCAAGGTTAGAGCAACATGCATATTTTAGATATTTAATGGAGAACCAAAAAGATGACTTAAATTACAGGGCTTCTTGTGAGTTCTTGTCTATCAACCCAGAAAATAATTTCAACCTGTCAGGGAAAAATGAAAACTGGAGTCCTACTCAACAAGGTGCAAAATTGTTGCTTAATGTAATAGTAAATAAGCTTATTTTGCACTGTTATTCAGGATGACTGATTTGAACTGCTATTTAGGATGATTGGTTTCAGTGCAAATGAAATATTTTTCAATTGCAGAAAAAAAAACAATCCAAGTATACTTTAGGTCCTTTATGCAGATAAAATATCTGGGTGAATATATTGGTGAGAGAGACTTCCACTGAACTTGTTCCTGGGAAAGCAATTTTCTAACAGCAAGAGCAGATTTCACAGAATCAGTTATGGATTTCTGGGGTTGTTTCTAGGGAAGGAATTTTTTAACTAAAAAAAGCAGATTGCACAGAAACAGGGAGGTTTTTTGGTTTTGTTGAGAATGCACAATTGCTGATATTCACAGGAGAACTCAAGGAGCTCATTCCCTCCGGTGCTTTCATTTTCTTTGCACCAAGACAGAAAACTCTGGGAGGTTGGGAAGGCAGGACAGCCCTCACCTGCCAGGAGGAGCAGAGGATTCTCCAGTTAGCTGACCAACCATATTCCAACAGGCTCTTCCACTCCACGAGAAATTCCAGCGACCCCAGAGGTTGAGTTGGGTGGAAATGCAGCCCCCCAGCAGCCTGCTCTCTCCCTGTTCATATTCCTGCTGGGTTTTGGCCAGGACTTTGATTGCTTCTGCAGCAAAGCTGGCCTCGATGCACTGGGAGAAGAAGAACATGGATTGGCAAATTTAATAACAGTCCAAGCTGAGACATCTCTCCTTTGCCTACCCACACAATCCCTGGCACCTGCTGCCTGCAGTGTGTCCCTGATTCCTCCTTCTCCCCAGCACAGGGACACTTTGGGTGCAGCAGGCAGCAGAGTGAGCTATCACAGCTGTCAGGATCCCAAACTCACACAGACAATTTGTGCTCTGCTAATCAAATCCATGTGTTTCAAACTCCTGGGTTTCTAACCCAGCTATCTAAGCAGAGCTGCCCATCCTGTCCCTCACACCGTTGTCCAGAGAGTTGGATTGTGTTTTGTGTTCATTTCATTTGAGAATACTCAGGAATGTCTTTCAGAAAGAGTAGAGCTTAAACGTTTTGATTTCTTACAGACGTTTTGATTTCACCTCTCATCTCCAACTCTACAGTGCCTTCCCATTATCAGTATAAAACTTCAAATAACAGAAAGCGTGGAAGCACCTGGGCTGGAATTCCCCAGGAATTTCGAATGTGCTGAGTGATTTAGATCACTGATCCAGCAGTCTCTTGAGCAATTACACCGCCCTAATCCCTGCAGCTCAGAAGTGGCTTTGTTTCTTTCATGTTTTCTGCTAATACCACTGCACAATACAAGCAGGCAGTGTGGAGACACACTGCTTTAGCCTCTGCCTCCTCCTGAAGGGAATTTTTCCCCTGCTCAAATGAGAAGTTCTGCTAGCTGTGGTGTCTGGTGCTGTCCCTTTACCCTGTGTGACCTGCAGCACAACCCTGCTCAGCCAGGGCCTTTGGGGCTGTGCAAAGGATAAAAGGATCTGCCAAACACAGGCCTGGACAGCTGGGCAAGGGAAAATACAGCAAGGAATTCCTTTCTGCAGGGGTTCTTAAAATCCTGCCTGAGATTTATTGCACCTCTGTATAAAGCAGGGTTTCCCTGCTGGAACCTCTGCTGAGGAGTCACGACCTTGTTTCCCTGCTGTGCATCTCTGGAGGCACAGACAGAGCTGTACCTTTGGATGTGGTGCTAAGGAGCAGGCTAATTTAGGGAAAAAGAACTACAGGAGACCACATTTTTGCTAATGAAGAGTTTAATTGCATGTGCTAAGGAAAGCTTCACTAACTGGTCTTCTTTCAAAAAGTTTTCATTTTAATCCATTCTCTTTTTCTAGGTAATTTTAACACTACATTTCTTCTAAGTAGAACTGAAGGATTTTATATTCCCTGCCAGGAGGAAAGGTGTGTGCTGCCACTTCAGGTGACAGCCTGGGACACCAGCGAGGCTGCCAGAGCTCTGACCTCTCCTCCCCACCTCAGCCTTTGGTGTTGCCTGCTAACTCAATTAAGCACCTCTCTAATTCGAGTGCCCACGATGGAGGAGAGTTTCTCAGTGCTTGATGTGGGTATGTGGCAGCACAAGTGTTTCCAGCATTTATGCCAAAACTGAAGTTCCTCATTTGCTGCTTCCCAGACCATCCAGTCAAGGGTGATGAACTCAGGCACAGGCAGAGACCAGACCTGTGAGAGACATGAGGAACTAGAGCTGAATTAGTTTCTATCTCCTCTTGGTGGCTGTTGAAATCCACCCAGACAGAAGGAGAATCAATTTCCATCCTTGACTTAGAAGTGATTGGGTCTTTGTTGTAAGTGGCCAATATCTGAAAAGGAAAAAAAGAAAGAAAAGAAAAAGATTTTTCTCAAACTTATATCTTTTTTTTTCCCCACCTGAAAACCAAACACCACTCAGGAGTTTTCAATCTGTATTCAACAGGTATTTAACAGATTAATCTTATACAGAACTTGGGCAGGTTCACATTTAACTACTTTTGATGCAATTTCTCCAGGAATTAAGCTGTGCAATCCTGGCTCCCCATACTCACCTCAAGCCTATCCTGAAGCTGAACTCATTGTGGTGACTAACTGAAGGTAAGCAAGGAAATTGTTCTTGAGAGCCACAAGACTTTATTTTACTAATTTATTTTACCCAATTTACTAATTGGGGAGATGAAGTACAACAAAGCTACAATGCCATCTTTTTTGTCAGTCTGTAATTAATTTGTTGTTTCCACAGACAATGGTACCATATTTAATTTTTAGGAGCTCTTTAATTCTTTGTGACCCTAAGAATTTTCTCTCTGCTAACAATACACTGTAGTTTATTTCTGTTTATTTCTGAGCATTGTTCAGTTTCCTGTTTTGTACTAGAATCTATTGATTTATCACTTATTTATGCAGAACTCATTACTTATCTTTATTCCTCATCTTTGTTTAGCTCCTACAAATATATTTTTACTGCATATTCCTCTCATTTGATATTTCAGTCAACACTTTTATGTAAATGACATGACATTTTTCCTTTTCCTGCCTCTGAATCACTGAAGATTTTCTCAAGTGCTTTTGTCCTAAATGTATGTTATGGTGTCCATAATTTTGTGCTTATTACTGTGTACCCTTCAATCACAGTTTTATAGTTCACTTTATTCTTTTTTTTTTTGCATTACTTTTCCAACTGCAGTGCTTTCTGCTTCCACTCCTGTTTTTGACACTATAATTGCTATACAGACCTGACATTATGTACTAGGTTCCTTTGCTATATTATTTTATCTACTTTTAATTCTCATTTTAAATTTTGTTTTATTAGTAGTGTTTTCCTCCTGTTCTGACAACTGTACAGCATATTCTGATTCTACCACATCCTTCCTCATCCTGCCCTGTTTCTGCTTCCCTTCCCCACTGTCATATCCTAGCTGATACCATCTTGATGAATAAATTATCAAGATTGTTCTACAAGAAATCTGTCATGGGGTATGTGACCTCTTTTAAATCTGAGATTTAGCTCTGAATTCCAGATCAGCACCACATGAGCTGCTCTGATGGAAATGTGCAGGAAATGGTGGCTGCCAGTTTCTTCTGAAGCCTTCCTGTCTTTGTTCTGCTTTCCCATCCTTCTATAATTCATCACTTTTAGGACACAGTAAGTGACTTGGAAAAGGATGTTTTGCCCCAATTATAGCTTGATTGAAGTCAAGTTCAAACAGCTGTACTCAATACACAACCTTGGAATATTCTAGTATTACATATTAAGAAATAAACACACATGGACACATGAAAAATGTGTGGGTTTTCCTTCCACCTTTATTCTTTCATAATTAATAAGTGATGGCAGTGTCAAATTATGATTATGATAATCACTTCTAGATTTCAGTTCAGCCAGAGGAAGGTAGAACTGGAAGCCTCTGTTAAAACATTCTCTAAATATTTTTTTCAAATGTTCTAAATTAAGGAAACATTTGTGGTGTTTGGCTTTTATTAACACCTTAAAGTACATCCTTTGGCAGTGGAACAGAAGTCCCAGTGGTGACACAGTGAACTTTCAAGGTAAAACATGCATTTTAATGTTTTCTGTTATGAAAATGGTGCAGAGATCTCAGGCTTTCCACAATGGTAAGAAACATTAAAAAGCGACAAAGTAAAAACAAATTGGAAAAAGATGGGTGGAAAATGAAGTTTTTCAGTGACCTGGCTTCTCCAGGCTGCCTCTGAAAGCACCCTGGTCAATCTGATATTTAATCCCATGTGCTGCTCTTTCAAGTGGAAAGTTTTCCAGAGACTTTTCTGCCTCTGCACCACAGCTCCTCACAGAGCAGGGGCCACCGAAGGGTGAGGATGATGATGATGATGATGAGCTCTGCCCTCTGATGATGCCTTAAGTTTTAGTTTTTATATTTTTCACATTCTGTGCTGCTTTAATGTGTAGTTCTGAGCTTCATATTATGGGATGGTGAGCTCTCTTCACAAAGTAGGGAGACAAAACAATTCCTTCTCTAGCTGGGGACCAAGGACAAATGATCCAAATCTCAGCCCAAGAGCACAAACAACGTGGGCTGGAGAGAGAAAAACAAGCAGGATGGGAGTGCATGGGCTAAAGCTGGAATGGGACAATGAACTCCAAGGTGCAAATGGAGCAGAACTGATCCAAGGGAGAGACCCCGTGCCTGGTTCATTTTGGGACCATTTTGGTTCATCTTGGGTTCATTTTGGGACCATTTTGGTTCATCTTGGGTTCATTTTGGGACCATTTTGGTTCATCTTGGGTTCATTTTGGGGCCATTTTGGTTCATTTTGGGTGCAGCCCTGGATGGGCTCTTGTGCTGCCCAAGGTGGATCCATGGAGGAGATCCTTTGAATCAATCCCTACTATCCCCACTAATCCCTAGAGCAGAAACTGGAGAGAGTTATTCTTTAGCTCTCTGTCCTAGGGCAGCCTTCCCAAGGCATCCCTGATGGGGGCTGTGGTTCTTGGGGTGCCTTCAGCTCTGCCCTCAGGGAGCTCTGAGCCATCAGAGTGAAACCCTTGCAGGATGGATCCAAATCCAAGGCAGTCTCTGTTTAACAGCTGAGAGAGGGGTGGGCTGTTTGGAGACCCTCTCTATAGCCTGTGTTGGTCTCATTATGGTGTACAAGACTGTGATTAATTAAACTCATTAGGTCCAGATTAGTGCAGCATGCACAAAGTGCATCTCCTCTCTGATAACATATTCACTGCAGATTTAGCCATGTACATAAAGGGTTGAAATCAGCATTCTCTGCTTTATATTTGTCACTTTCTAAATGCAAGTGGGGCAAGCACAGTGATGTCCCCAAATGTGAAACATCTGGTGTTCTGTCCCAGGCTGAGGAATTCTCAGACTCAAAAGTGGAATACAGAGGACAAATCTTCCCTTTTATTCTACAAAGGAAGAGTATTTTTAACATGTTTGTGTATAAGGAATAAGTGAAAAACTGATAAGTGAATTCATGGACTGAGAAAGGGCTGAACTGCAAAGACTCTTACAGATTTTCATTTGCTTTAAAAACTGTTCTTTAGACTCTCAAGTGAGCTGTAGTTTATGGATTTATTTTACATGGGAGTTTAGTAGGCCCTGCAGGTGTTTGGGGCACTCAGGTGCTGCAGTGACAGACACAATATTTGGGTGCAGGAATGGGCTGAGGCACAACCATGCAAGTCTTGGTTTATGAACATCCCAATTCCCACACCCCAATAGCTCTCCTTTATTCCCATTATTAGATCACTGTCTTATCCTTTATGAGGTCTCTTTCTGCCTGTTCTGAGGCTTTCATAGATGTGCTTTTATTACAGGAGCATTTAGAATTTAATTTCTGGTAATTGTGGCTCCATATTAACTGCATATACTTTATGTACATGAATAAGTCTCATTATGCCTGTATCTTTTCCCAGGAGAATTATCCAAGAGACAATATTCACCATGCTCAACTAGGCAAAGCAAACTGATCATTTCTGTGCCAGCAATTCTGAAAAAAATATAAATCCACCAACTGAAAATCCAGTCTTGAGAAAGCAAATCTTTTAAAAGCAGTTTCATCCAGATTTCTTGGAGGCATTATTCTCCTAATATAACTCACATCAAAACAGAGAAAAATCAGTTTCATTTTAAAAAAAAGTGTAGAGGACTGGGGGGGTTTGTGTGCACAGGTCTGAGATCCAGGGAGAGAAGAGAACAGCAGACAGCTAATTCTGAGTTTGAACCAAGGTTTTTCTGAGTGCTGAAAGAGTATATGTGACCACAAAGGGAATAATTTATAGAAAACTTCTGAGTTTTTTGGGGAGAAAAGGAAGTATTTTGGGGAGTTGGGAAATCTCTTCTATTTTATCAGAATGTATTCAAGCCTGAAGAATGACATTTTATACAGCATAAAGCTCTGAGGTTCAGAATTCAACTATGGGAGAGTTTGGTGTAGATATGCAAAATGTGGCATTTCACATAAAGGGTCAGGAGAACACTGAGAGCAGGACATGAGGGGTTTGTTATAGTTATTAACTGCAGCTTGATTAGATAATAAGGGAAATGCAGATTACAGTGGAAGTGTGGTGTGACATAATGCAAAAATGCCTGGAGTAGTGCAGATGTACAAAACTGAGCAGAGGAGTTCCTCAGTTCATCAGTATTTGCATGCAAATGCAAGAAAATATGAGTTAATCTTTAAAGGCATATATCAGTGATTTCCACAGTGCTGCAGCCAAGCAGTGGATGGATTTGCAGAAGCCTCACAAAGAATACCAAAGAAAATAGGAATTACAATAGCAAGATAATGACTTTTACCATGCTTTAAACCAGATTGTGCAGTCCTGCAACACCCACAGCGAAAGAGAAAACAGCTGGGAGGTGGAGAAGCAGCAGATTCTGCAGAGTGAAGACTCTTACAGCTTTAATTCTTGCCAGTACAGCCCCTGCTGGGGGTGACACCAGTGTCACCCCTGAGCTGTGGCACACACAGGGGGTGCTCAGCTGCAGCACCTGGCAGTAGCAGGAGATTTCTTGGGCTGGAGGATGTTCTTTCCAAGCTTTGTGTCAGAGCTGAGTCCACAGCTCTCCATCAGTTGGGTTCTTTTAGGTTCTTTTTTCCCCTCACTTCCAATGCCTTAAACTTTTTTTAGTTCTTTGCTCATATTACACAGCTCACACCTGAGGAGCTTTGCAGAAAACTTTCACCAGATGTTTTCATTCAGTGTGTGTAGTCTAAACTGGCAACACCAGAACAGACCTCTGCCCCTTTCTGCTCTCACAAACCCCCCTGGGATCTCACAGGGACCTCTGAGACCCCCGAGGAGTTCTGGGCAAGTTTTTCTCAGCTGGCCAGAAAGTCTCAATGCAGATTTTGTGGACTGGGTCCCAGGAAAGGTTTCTGCACTGAAGTGGTGGCCAGGCACTGGCACAGGTGGGGTCTCCATCCCTGGAGATGTTCAGCTGTGCCCAGGGACAGGGGTCAGGCATTGGCTGCCCTGAGTTAACAGCTGGGCTCCAAGATCTTACAGGGCTTTTCCACCTTTAACAATTCCATGATTCAGCAGCTCTTGCTGCAGCTTTTCCCATCTCTGAATATCCACTGAGTCCCCCTGTGGCTGCACAATAATTATCAGCACTCATCAGTATCTTTACTTAAAGTCAGTAATTGCTAAAAAAACTCAGATCAGTCATTTTTTTAATCTTAATTTAAAGAGAGGCATGAAGAATCCAGCAGCTGCTCTGTTTATTACTGCAGTATACAAAATCTTATTTCTATAATTTCAGGTAACCCTTTGTGACCTTGTGTTTTTAAAAAGGAAAATGAAAAACTTTTTTAAAATTCTGCTCAGAACATAAATGGATTGGCTCATGTTCCATTTCTTCTCTTTTCTTTTATAATTCCATAGTCCTAGGGACTCTGAAGTTCTGGAAACTATTCTGCTCCAGTTATGCCTTGTTAGTACTGGGGGAGGGAGGGGAAGAGGAATTGCTCATTTTTTGGATCAACACAAAGAGCTCTCTGAATTCATTCCAGAGGCTTTCCCCCTTTTGCAGGGAAACAATGAGAATGAGTTTCCCTGACACTCCCAACACGATTTCTGGGCTGCTTGGTTGTTTATTTACCACTTCACTATACTGCAGTTACAGTGATATTTTCCATCTGCCCAAAGTGTTCTGGGGAGAGAGACAGAAAGTGAATCCAATACTTGCTTCCAAGGCAAAAATCGATTTTAACTAGAACCAATGCATTTTATATTCCTTTGCAGCTCAGGCCTGACTCAGTATTCGTGGTGCTTTTCCTCATGCAGTCCATGGGGTGAGTTTCATTTGCAAAGTGGCATGCACAGGAAGAAAGGCCCAGAGGAGCAGAGCCCTTCTCCCTCCTGCAAAAAGGAAATTCATTTTTCTGAGCATTCTGTCTCTTCATCATCTGGGAATCCTGCTGCCAGGGAAATTCTCTTCTGATGTCCAGTGCATTTTGGAACAAATCTGTAGCTTGTTGGAGAGGCAGCTGCAGTTTGCATATAATCAGCAAACATCTGCAGGAATTCAAAAGGAAAAGGTAAACCATTAGCACTGGGAGAATGATCAGAGACAATCAGGTACAGCAGATGCAAATGGTATCAATGAAAAGCAAGGGAGCCAGGCTGCTTTAGGAGGCCCAGAAGTGTCCAGGAAAAGCAGGATTTGTTGCCTACAGAACTGTTAGAGGACTGCAAAAAACTACAGGAGAAAGTCAAATGACAATGCTCAGTTCCAGCTTGGTGGGAAATGTTTGGTTTCACTAACTTCTACTCTAATGGATTTACTAAATTCTAATCTAATGATTTACTAACTGCTGAGTGCAGGTGCAATTTTCTGTGGTATCCACTCAGTGAACATTGATCAACACTGTAATTGTCCTCATGCTGATAATGTGCCCTAAAATCAGAATTTGGCACCCTTGCTGTAGAAAGAGAATTTTTCCCACACTCACAGATATCTGTAATGTGCATTTTGTTCATTTCTTCAAGCACATCACCCCCCAGATATCCAGCTTTTATTTGCTTTTGCATTTTCAGAGCAGCAGACACAATCCTTGCTGAGACTGAATCTCTGGGAATACCTGTTTATTTTGGTTTGGACTTTTTTCCTTGGAGATACAGTGGGTTTTTAGTGGAGTTAAGTGACTTTCCCTAAGGTTTGAGAGTCGGTAGGAAGAAAAAATAAAGAACTGAGGCAGGGTTTTGTGGCTCCCAGTTTGGTGTTGTCACCCACCAGCTCTGCTCTCAGCACTCCCATGCTCCACAGAGCTTTCCTGGCTGATGCCAGGGGGAGAGGTGACATTTGGGGGTGCTGTGTGTGGCCATGGGGGCTCAGCCAGAGTCCCCCAGCAGCTCAGGAGAACTCTCAGGGCAGGTCAGTGTGTCCACACCACTTCTGTGTCCTCTCTCTGCTCCTCCCACGCTGCAGGCAAACAAATCTGTTCTGTGTGAATTCACATCACAACAGACTGGCAAACAGGGAGCAACCCAAACAGATTACTGACAAAATCCCTCTGTCAACTCAGCAGCAAATCTAAACACCAGGAACTTTACTAGGATGGGGATAATAGAGGAAAGCAAATGCTGGTTTCATGATGCTGCTGTGAGCTAAAGGAAAATAATTGAAATGCTGAGCAGGAAATTATGTCAATTTACCTTCCTTTTCACTGTCCTCCTTTTAACTTCATTTTGTCTCTCTCTCTCAACTCTATCTCATAATTTTTCTCATTTTATTCATGTTCTGGTGATCTTTCTTCAAGACCAGTTTTTTGTATGCATAGTTGTACCCACTCTTCCCATATACATCAAGATGCCACTTTTATTCCTCTTATTAATGATTCTTCTCTCTTCTGGCTTTAAATTTTAAACACCAAAAGATTTTGGAAGTCTCAGAAATCTTACTGCTTAATAGTTCATATTTAACTCATGTTAAACTGCTCTTATCTTGCAAATGTCAGTTCTTCTGACTGGTTTATCTCCCTTTAGGCTTCCTGATCAGTTTGTTAATCATGAAGTAGAGAACTGCAAATGTTTAGAAATATATTTCAAGTACAAATGAAAGTGCACATGACTGGAAGGTGTTAATAAAGAAAAAAGCTAGAACTTCTGGAAGATTCAGGTCACTCCTCTAATCCAAGAGTAAGATTTACATTAGGGCCTGAAAAGCAAATTCCACTACTGACTGACATTTCTTTTTCCTGGAAAACAAAGTTTTGGAAACCTTTAATTCCCCACTGAAATAAAAATGGAGCTACTTAATAGTTTTCAGAAAGGGGGAATGTTATTCTAAAGTTTATATTGGGCGTTTGCTTATGGGTCCCAGATTCCATATCAAAATATTTTCATTCCCCACCACTTTGAATAAAGCAGAGCAGGAGCTTAAGGGCTGTCACAGCCCAGTCTGGAAATGGGCCTGCAGCAGCTTTTGATTCAGAATTCCAGCCCAGGTCTTTGCTGGAGGTTTCACTGGCTTTCCTGAACAATTGCTGCATTGTAGGCAAGGGTTTTAGACCAGTGAACCAAATCCTGCCTGCCTTTCTCTTCAGTTTCACTGGGAGTTTATAAGCAAAGCATCAGAGCTCAGAAAATGGCACACGGTCCCACTTGAGCTAAAGGGAGAATTTGGGGTAGGTGGAATGCAATTATGAGGCTGGAATTCAGCCAGGCTGCAGGCAGGAGCTGGGAATCTGTCAGGTGGCTCTGAAAGGGCTCAGAGTTGTCCCCAAAGCACAGGGAAAAGAGTACTGGGCTGACAATTCCCTGTGCTCTGCTCCCAGGAGCATTGGGCTGAGAATTCCAGGTCCATTGAGCATTCCCTGAGCTCTGCTCCCAGGTCCAGAGGTAAAGGGGAGGGTGAGGAGCAGGGGGAGCTGCTTTGCAGAGCACTCAGAGAAAGGCAGGGAGTGCCAAAGGTGGGAGAACACCCCAGGCAGTGCCAGCACACACAATTTCTGCCCCGTTCAGGTGCACACCAGCAGGGCTCTGCTGTCACAAAGGCAATAAAACACCTGGGAGCTGCAGGCTGTGTGCTATGGAACAGCCCTCTGCAGGAAATGCAAAGGGAGAGGAAATGAAGGTGCAGAGACCTCATCCAAATCCAATTTTCTGAAGCATTACAATTGCCTAAACAGAACTCTGTGACTGGCTATTAAATTATGAGAAGTCCTTTATTGCCTCTCCCCACTTGCCTGGAGCCCAGAAATTCCTTTTGGTAAAACAGGACCCGGGCAGAGCTGGGCTCAAATTGAGACTTTTCTTTGGTTCTACTCCATTGGAAGAAATAAGGAGAGATTTTTGATGCTTCTGCTCACTCCCCAAACAGATATAGCAGTAATTAGAAGGGATTTTTCTGCTCTTTTCCCCCCTTTCCCAGTTTTCCTAGACAATAACTTTCTCTAGAGATTCAAGTGACAGACTGTGTTTAAGTTAGGAAACATCACATCAGAAATAGCTGCTGGTTGCTGGATTGGCAGTGTTGGGCTCCAAGAAGCCCCACAAAACTATGGCAGAAACTGGAAAAACTTTGATTTTTTAATCAATTTTCTTCCCAGTCCTTCTTTCCTCCAATTAAGTGATGTTTTGAAAGTCCTGTCTGTTTTCATCTGTATGTTGAAATAGCGTATTAAAATGTTTCTGTATTTTTTCCTTTCCTTTTTAATTTTAAAGTATTTTCCTGAAGTTAAAATTAGTTCAGAGACTGTTAAGAACAGCAGTGATGCAGTTTGGCATTTTTTTGCCCAATACTACTTCAGTAAAATATGTTTTACTGATTAGATACATGTACAGGAAAACTAAACAGCATTTCCTTAATCAGATTGTCAAAAATATGGGCAAAACTGAAACATAACCCCAAAAATTCGGACATGGGTGTAACAGAGATTTTCTTTGGAACCAAAAACCCCCAAAAGATCAAAAAAGCCTATTTAATTCTTTAAGAAACTGTAATTAACTTTTGTAATAAATGTTCCTTCTAAATGGCTACACGGGGAAGCATCTTCTGAGAACAGAATATGAAATAATCTTAAGGCAATTACAAAGAAGTTTTTGATTTACAAAATTTAGTGTAATTATGTAATTTTCTTTTGTGTGCAAGCAGGCTTGGCATTGAACTCCCACGAAATGATGAGTCATATGGAGCTGGTGATTTCCTTGAGAATAGCAAGAAGCAAGTGAAAATTATCTTTTGAATTGAAGAGCCCAGGAGAGCAATGCATGAATCTAATTTTCCAGCGGAACCCATGGCAGAAAGCTCACCCTGGTGCTTGAAGAAGGTGAGCTCTGGAGCACTGGGAGGCCTGGCAGGACGTGCAGGGGTGAAAAGCTCCTTCCCTGAGATGTGAGAATGCTCTCAATCCCCAGCTGCAGCAGAGTTCACTCCATCAAGGGTTTCATTTCTCTGCCAGGGTGTTTGCAGTGGAGGAGCTGTGAGAGCGTGTTTGACTTTATTATGCACTGAGAAAGGTGAACATATTGTAGGCACTTAACAGGTTCCTTCTCTCAGACTTGTTAGAAATGGAGAGCTCAGGAAATTAAATGTTGCCCAGCTGAGTACATGTGTGGATACAGAAATGTGTGCTACAGTGCATGAACCAGTCAGGGACACCCTTAATCCAGGCTTTAATGACTGAGTCTGGACTCCTGAACAGAAAATTGCTCATCTCAGTGATCTTAGCCCACAAAATCGTTTGGATTACATCCCATTTTTGTCTACATCCAAGAAAATACTATTAAATTGCTTACAAATAATCTTTGGGATTCCTTCTGATTTCCAAAGTCTTTTTTACTGCTATATTTATGACTGAAAGGTGCTTTGTCATATTCTGAAAGTGTAGTGTTCTACCAAGAGCAGGGATTCAGTTGTTAAAAGACACTTTGGATTAAGAAGTACCTTTTGTATTTTTTCAGAACTGCAAATATTTTTTTTCACAGATTTTGTTTTATATAAGCAACTATTAGAATTAAGTTCCTTTAAAAACCCACAATCAGATGTCAGTGGTGCCCAATGACAGGATGAGCAGCAGTGGGCATAAACCTTGATGCAGGAAATCTAATTTAAATACAGGAAAATCAACTTTTTGGTAGTTAAGGTGGTGCAATAGGTTTGTGACAGGTTGAGAAAGGGAATTCTTGGAGAAAATAAAAACCAGACTGGCCCAAGGCTCTTGAGTTGAGCCTGCTCTGAGCAGGGGTGGGAGCAGCTGAGCTCAGGAAGTTCCAACCTCAGGGATTCTCTGAGAAATATTAATCAGCAAAAGGGATTGTTCCCTGTTTTCAGAGAAAGGAAGTTCTAATTAATGCACCCTTTTCAAAATGAATTATGCCTCTGCTAACACAGTCTTTAGAGCAGGAATCTATATTATAACTCATTTTTTCCTGTGGATTCTGACTCTGGCAAGAACCTGTTGTGCCATCTCTCTTCATTAAGAGATACAAGACATGTTCACAGCACCAAACCCAGTGCCTTTACAGGACATATGCCATGTGACTGGAGACACATTAAAAGATAATCAAGCACATTAGACAATAATTTGATTTATTCCGTATTTGTTTTATATGGGGATATAAAAACTGCCTCATGCCTAATTCATTCCCTTGAGGAAGGCAGTCTCTCCTCGTGGCACAGATGTTGGGCAGGCAGTGACATCCTGTGCCCACAGCTCTGCTCCTGGGCTGTCCCAGCACGGGGTCCCCAGCTGGGTCAGAATCAGCATGGACTCCATGACTGCAGAAGGCTGATCAATCCCTTTATTATTCTATTTTCATACTTATTAATAAACCCATTGCCATTTTAGACAGCTACGATACAGGTTGACCTAACTGATCCTTTAATTAAAACACCATCCAGTGTCTAATTAAGAAACCAGCCTCAGGTAAAGAAATCCCCACAGCACATTCCACACCTTCACAACAACAGGGGCAGCGAGTGGGGGTAAGAATTGTTTCTCATTCTTCTCTCTGATCTTCTCCCAGCCCTGCCCAGGACCATGCTGGGACAGTTGTGCCTGCTCCTCTCTGTGCCCAGAGCTGCTGCCAGCCTGGGGTGCCAGAGCAAGGCTGGACCAGGCAGGCTGGGACCAGAGCATCCACCCCAGCAAGGGCACAAACACATTTGTCCTTGAGTACTTCTCACACCTCTTGGTCAGAGGTTGACCAGCACAAATAGAAGTGCTGAAATCAGGTAAGGACAGTTAATTAGGAGAGGGAAAAAATTGAACCCAGTTCTGTTTCACAAATTTGTTTTTTCCCTAATGACAAATAAAACTAACTTATCATAGGCAGAAACCTAAAAAAAAAAAAAAAANAGTGGTAATTATCCTTTCACTTTTCGCTGCATGAGGGTGGTTGCTTGAAGACATGAAAATTTTATGATAGATTTAAAGTCAACAAATTTTTTTTGTCTAATGCAGGTACAAGTTTATTCTGATTTTATAGACAGTAGACTATAGACTGTCTATAGACAGCTTTATAGAAGGTTCTACTAACTGAAAATGGAAATATAAAGTTAAATAGACAAAAAGTTAAATGTAAACTCTATAATAACTCCAAAAAGGTGATCTTCCACTTCTTTGTTAGCATGTATTCTAATTTAGATGGCTGGAGTGTTGTGAGTAATCCATTGCTATGAAACATCATTTATAAAACACCACTTAACACATCTTGTGTGAAGTATCTATTATTAGCAGATTGTTGATTTCTAAGGAGCAGAAAAAAAATCAAAGGTAGAGGTGAGATAAAGGATGAAATTTCACTTTTGTAAGTAGTTTTTAAGGAGGCAAAACAAACCATGGAAACTTTTAACAATTATTACTGTTAATGGAATGCCATTATTTTAGAAATTCTTAAGGGGATAAATGTGGAGATCAGGTTTAGAAGCACACAGAAGCAACAGCACGGATATGAAAAACAAAATGTCACATTTGAGAGCTCTTCCAGCACTATTTTGGCACAGTATCAGCCATTCTCAAACATTCTCCTCGAGCAGCAATCAAGGACATCCAGCAAACATCACATTTTACAGAAACCCTCCACTGGGCTGGGC
>WBNO01020987.1:338-33547 GCA_013400575.1 Peucedramus taeniatus
CCAAGCATATCTCATGGTATTCAACTGATTGATAATTAAAGTACCATTAAATTTTTCATGGCAGATTGTGTTTGTTTTCCAAAGAAAGTAGAAACTGTGGCCCTTTGAGAATTGGGCTTTTAGTCTCTAGACATTTATTGCTAGACCATGTAGTAAGTGTGATCATTGATGAAGTTTGCATATCCAGCGTATTTATATGAGGAGGTTTATAGTGTAGGTGACTTTTCTCTTTGGAGCTGTGTTGCTCCTGTAGAAATGCACCGTGACGAAGCTTTCCATATTTACCAAGATTAGTAAATGAAAAGCAAAATCAATTATTTTGTATCCTCATTTCAATTTGAAGAATCAAAGTGTGACACAATTTATGACACAATTAGGAGTCTGAGGCAACATGACAGAAAACTGAGCTCATAAAGTGATCTTGAATTATTAATGCTGAGGAATATTCAGCAGAGGGAGTTGGATATTCAGAATTTCCTTCTCAAGGAGCCCTTGACTGTGCACTTCATATACTGGGAAACTGGGAAGATAAAGCTTCCTGTCCTGGCATCTAAAGTTAGATGCCTGTGAGCTGTCAGCATGAATACCCTGTTGGGATAAATCCTACACTTGCTGTAATGTAAGAGTTTTCTGAAGTCATGTTCAATTATAGTTATTGATCTGATTATTTGTTAATTCTTTAGAATCAACTGCAGGAAGCTCTGGAAAGGATTTGGATACATGATTAAAGGGTGGGAAAAGGTAAAAATTCTACTTTCTTCAGGTAACGCAGAATATGTTGTTTCTCAAGAGAGTTTTAAACAAGGCAATGGTGATATTTTGGCAATTTGACATGAAGTAAAAAATCAGGAGATCCAGAGATAAATACCCAGAAATGAAATTGGAAAAAAAGTTAAAAGTTTTCTCAAGTCTGGTATCATTGATAGATCAGATAGGATTTTAAAGGAGAAATTCCAACAGAATGCAAAGCCTGAATTCTGTATTCTTTCAGAGCAAATTTCACACATGAAGTATCTGACTTTTCTCCAGGAATTATGAGCATAATTATTCCAGTAGTTTTTCCTCTATTTAGTAATTTAGCATGGATCCAAGTAGTTGAACACATATCAAAATATTTCATGTCTCAAATAAAAATGCTAAAATTCTGGAGGTAAGGAGAAATTCCAGATTTCAGGATTCTGCCTTCCTTAGAAATTATCACTAATGCAGAAATGTAAAGGAATGGAGAGACATGTCATTACTAAGAATCCATGAATCTTAAATAATTGCTCATCAGGGATTAATTTCCAAGTCTACTTATAATGAAATTTAATCATGCATCTTAAGTCTTATATTTATGTGAACAAAACAAATAATCTAAGGCTTGTGGATCTTGTGAGCTTAGCACAGTATTTTTTGTTCCCTGCATTTCCTGACATAGAAATGAATTTTATGGACTACAGCTAAAAGCTCTTCCTTTATAAGATCAAGACAGAGAAACAATCTTTTTCTTCAGAGAGTACCATCCATCTTCCTATTAAGGGCAGCTTAAATGAGAAAATTTAGTACTGTGGCCACTGTTTCTTGCACTTGCTTTGTGCTTGTAACCACTTTGTTTTGCTGTGAGGAAGGGAAGAGAGAAATACAGTTGAGGTAACAATGTCTGCAAATTTAGATTTTGATTTGCTAACAACCTCCTTAATGTTCAGATTTCAGCTATCTTGACAGGTATATTCATTGGGGATGAAATTCACATGCAGACAGCCCCAGGCTTATGCACCATATAAATCCTCTCTAAGACTTTAAAATGTGCTTTAAGTGGGCCTAATTGATGTACAGGACCTGTACTGGCCCTTATCCACATGGGAGAGTTGCTTCCAGTTTTTAGGCCTGAAATAATTAACTATTGTATTTTCCTTTTATTCTTTTTGATCAGATTCCATTTTCCTAGTAAACTGCTTTCATGCTGCTGCCTTCTGTTTAAAAACAGAGTGGAATATTTCAGATCATGATATATATATTAGATGTAAACACAAATTAAATGTGTATTGGAAAGGTCAGTGCTCAATAAAAATTCAAATCAGTTATTTGAATCTGATAAGGCACTGTGTGATCTGTGCAGTATGCTCATGGGGATTCTGCAGAAAATCCGCTAAACATGATTATAGGAAAGTACACATTTTCTAAAGGACAGAATTCGTCACATCCCTTAACAATTCTTGAGGCATAGGTGGAGATTAGAATTACTATAGCAACTAATTATGTGTTTGCTGGTGGGTTAGTATTTGCTAGTACATTAAGCACAATATGCAATTTTGCAAACTAATACTTCAAAATTTATAGTTATCGTACCATCAATTTTGGATCAAAATGTATCACAACCAGTTTATTAAGCTAATAAAGCAAAATATAATCTTGCGTCTAGTTTGACTCTTGCCCCATGTTGTCTGGTATCTTACAGAATTTTTTTCCCTTCCAGATTAGCCAGTTTCCTAGCTATCTCTTCTTTGTCCAGAACAAGTCATATAACAGCCATCCAATTTTGTTCTGAAGAGAGGACAATTACATTATATTCATCATAGGATTTTATCTTTACATATGTTTTGGGCCAACGTTCACAAGAGTGAAGGGCTTTTGCTTTTTAGTCATAGCATTTTTGTTTGACCAAAGCTTCTGCCTCAAGGGTAAATAACCCAAATAGATTTTAGAGTGCTTTAATTAATCTTTTAAAATACATGTGTTTTTCTCAATTTACTGCAGTCTGGCCCAGTTTGCTTTGGAAATAAATCAACCTAAATATGAAATAACTCTTGGTTAGTTTTCAGTGACAGAATCTACAACATGGCTGAAGTGATTATTAAGTGATTAATTTTAAATTCACACCATTAATGAATTCAAATTAACCTTGGAAGTCTATAGGTAGACAAGCTGTCTCTGGTACTATGCAGAAGAATTATGTCTACCAAGAATTGCAGTTATTTCCAAACTCCTCCTGAAAATCAGTCTGCTTGCCCCCATATTGTAAGTGCTGAAAATTTGAAATTGTAATTTGAGATTGATTTCATATTGCAGTTACAATTTCTAATCAAGTGTGATAGTCACATGTACACTGGCAAGTATAAATCTGAGCTTTGGCCAAGCAATCTTTCTTCAAAGTATGTATAAATTGTCTTTAACCTCTTTAAGTTGTTGAATCTCTGTCTGTAAAATAGAGAGGAGCAGAAGAGGTATGTGCTCTGGCATGGAGACAAAGCAAGACATTCCTGTACTCTCTAACCCAGTAATCTCTCGATTTATGGCTTCTCTGTTGAGGGGAAGATAGCCTTGTTCAGTGGTTGTTTTCTGATGTAAGTATTTCTCCACATGAAATTGGCTCAAACTATTATGTCTTGTGTGTTGTATAATATTGTATGACATACTGTATGAAATTACTTGATCTGCATTCTATCATGTAGGAATCAAAAAAAAAGTGGCATGGGTATATTTAATCTGTCTGGGCTCATCTTTTAGGCAATCTGCATATCTGCACGCATTCATTTTAAATCTACTTATGTCATGATGGAAATACTTTTACTACACAGTAGTATTCATGCCGTCAGTGTACATCCATGCAAAGCAAAATTTCCCTCTTGGCTCATCTCTGTTCATAAACAAATGTCACAAAGAAGTTAATACTCTGCAGTTTTATAGAAACTACTTTATTGTGCCTCAAACCAGCATTGGCAAAAGGTATATATTTTGCAAAACTCATTATTCGCATTATTTATACTTTATAGTAACTTATAAAAACTTGTAAGAACTTTTTATATGAAGGTACACCTCTCATCAGCTGTCCCTCATAAGGGACAATGTAAATAACTAAATATCAAGGACTCTGATAAGGTTTATAATTTTTTTTCCCAAAAAAGTCTGCTGAAAGCCAATAGGAAATTAGTAGAGCCCCTTCAAAGACGTGGCTTTCATGAAAAAGGGGAGGAAGTGGACCAAGAGCATTACTTGATGTACCAGCATAAGCAGAAAAAGAAAGAAAATACAGATCAGAGACGCAGCATAAAATCCTTGTTATTACAAAAGTTTGCCGTGCCATGATGTGCATTTGCAGGATAATTCCAGGAAAGATCTCCATTTTTCTGGGAGAGAAGCTGTCACCTAGCAGAGGCCTTTTTCTGTACTCTATTAAAGAAACATCTGGTCCAGCATGAAATACGAACCGGAAGTGATACAAAATCTTCAGAACAGATGCCATCAAAGCCAAGAGATATCTAAGCCATATTTCTGAAAAATCAAAAATTGACAATCAAATTGTGGTACTTTGCAAAATCAGAAGGAACCATGACATTTTCTTTTTCCTTGAGGCAAGTAAATGCCATTTTAGAATTTGATGACTGCCTGATTCTATGGATTCACATTTAATAGCAAAGACTCAGTATGTAGTTTTTCCTGTGCCTCACAAAAGGGTGTTGACAGATTTCTTCTCATGCCTGGCTCCTGTACGAATTTAGAAAGATGCCCTTTAGGCTGCAGAGATTAATGGACATATCATAGATCAATGGGTGGTTTCCTGAGGCTTTATGCACAGTACACCATTGCATGTCTTAGCATGCAATTTGCAGTACATAAAGGGAGTTTACTTTGTAACAGCTCTTAGTGGTCTAGGAATTCCTTCAAGGATGGATATCTTGTATGTTACACATCCAAATGAGCAGTTGGCCTACACAGGGCCTAGCACTTTGGTTAAAGTTAGATAGAGAGGACCCTGGAGTGAAAAAATATTAAAATTGTGAATAAAAAATATAATAAAAGTTGGTTAGAGATGGGGGAAAAGGCAGCTTGTTAGGATAGAGAATACTGAAAGAAGAGAATATAAGGGATATAGATAGAGAAACTATGAAAGAAAGATACAAAAACTAGAGGAAAAAAACGGAGAAGAAAAATATCTGAGAAGAGGGACAAAAGGGAATTTCTTCTTACTGTTTGAAATAGTGAGTTATGAGACAGACTGGAGTTCTGCCTCAAACACAGCTGGTATATGTAATGGGAAACCAAAAGTAAATATTATGCCAGAGAGCTTTAGCCAACAAAGGCTAAAGCCTCCTCCATCCCCACTCATCCATAAATCAGTGTGGTAATTGCCTCCATACAATCAGCTGAGAGAGAATGTGGTTGCTCACTGTTTTGTAATTTTAGACTGTTGCAAGCCATTTACTCATGTGCTTTAGGCATGATAGTGCAGTGTAGCTCTTCTTTTGTGCATATACTGCCCTCAGTGAGTGGGGTGCAGGGTAAACATTTGCCAGATTGTTTCAGAGGATCCTTGCCCGAAGTGTGCTCCACCATGGGATACCTACCCATGGCCTTTAGGGAAAGGAGGTTAGACACAAAATGTGTCTCCACTGGTGCCTGGGCAAGCGTCATTGTAAGGGCTGGACTTGACTAATCAATTCTCTGTCAAGTAACTCCAAAGGATTTCCTGTGCAGCTTTCAGAGCAGGATTTTTGGTTGGTTGGGGTTTTTCTGTTTTGTTTGTTCATTTGCTTGGGGTTTGATTTGGTTTGGCTTTGTCTTTCTGGTGGGCTCAAGGCCATAAGCTTCAGTGACATGTTCAGCCATTGCACTTGTGGTCTGGCCCAGAGATGTGGCCACCTTTCCATGGTTCTCCTTTCAAAGGGCTGGAGTTCTCACGATTGGAGAAAACATCCTTCCAACAGATCCGTTATGTGTTTTTATGTAGTTGGCACTAAGTAGAAGAAAAACCAGCTAATTCTTTGGGAACTGGGTTCCTGTGTATTGTGTCCTTTATTTTCAGTCTGGGAACACTTTGTTTCTATTTTTATACAAGAGGGTTATTCAGTAGGTCCCAGAATGCATTGCACTTTAGATTAAATGAATTGTTCATCCCTTATCTTGCCTATAGAAATAGACCCTCATCATGTCAAGATGTGGACTTCGAATGACCTAATCTAGAAATTCAATCCAAAACCTCATACTGAGGAAATCTGATGGAAAGTGCCTATTGGAGAGTGTCTTTCATGCTCTCATAGCTCTCTAAACAAGCCCTGAGTGGCTGGGCCACATAACTATAGCTAGGTATAATTTTGAAAATCCTCACAATCTTTTGGGACAATAACATATAATTACAAAATAGTGGCTTGAATCTTCCCTTTAAAAATGTTTATGTCGTGCCTGTACTGTCAAGGTACAAACATATCCTTTAATCAAGGTGTACCACAAACCTGTCTTTCCTTGCAAAATGCTTGCTCAGTGAACATGCTACTTTCAATTACAAACAGAGTTAAGTATGCCTTGGTCATCTGAAGTATTGCACACTGTTTTCCATGCTGTGAAGAGGCACTGTGATGTGTTACCTGAAAAAAAATCTCTCCTTTATATTCAGATAGTATTTCAGGCTGCACTTTGGAGTCTGGGAGAGATTATTGCTCATGATTGCTATTCATAAAGTTCATAACTGGTCTCTTTTTTTCTGTAAAGAATGCTGTTTTCCCCCTCCCTTTTCTTCCAGATTGTTTTATTTCCTAGGAAGCTCTGGAGCAATTTACATGCCTTTTGGGTCATGCAAGAAATTTTGTAGCCAGCTGAGGAACTGGATGGAAGTTACGTGTTCTCCAGCTCAGACAGATGGTCTTGTTTAGCTGTCACATTTTAACTCTGTAGCCTACCAAGGATTTGTCATTCTTTTCAGAACTATTGCTAATATTTTGAACTCCTACAGAATCTTCCTATGGAACTCTCAAAGCTCTTCACAAACATGGTAGTATTTAGCCCCCATATTAGCCTACTGAATTAAGAGATTACTGTAGTCATTTTACAGATGGAAAAGCTGAGACATGAGGAGGAGTATGGCTAGTTCTCTAAATAAGATATCTGACATCAGGTAATAAAATTCTTGTTCAGACATGCTGGTAACAAGTTATGCACAAGAATGTCACTAAATTTTGCAAATGAAATTCAGTTGCTATTGTTGCTATTATTTTTTACAAGAGTTGTGTCCAACACTGTAGACAAACTGAAATGGCATCTGGTAAAGCACAGGCCTGAAACATTTTGAAAGGTGACAGCATGGTGGGAGAAAGGAAAAAAAAAAAAGCACAAGAGAGGTGAGCCTGTAAGGTACATGTGGTCAAAAATGAACGTTATCACTTTTGTATTACGACAGACTTCTGAGGTGATCTGAGATGCTGGTGAGTACAAAGACATTTTGCACTGAAGGTGTCAGTGCTACCAGCTCTGTCCTTCCTCCTGCATCTTGTGAACACCCATACACACTCATCTGACTTCTCCAAGCTTTGCTGACACTAGTAGTATTTAGATGTGTGTGGCTCAGATACTGAGGGACTCGTGTCATAGCAGAGGGAATCAATTAGAGGAAGGTCATATGTGACTTGCATAGAGATCCATCAGTGCTTTATGTTTCTTGTCACTCTCTGTGGATGAAGAAGAGAGACCCTGCAAACCTGGAGGTCTCTGATTAAGACCAAAGTCTAAACTTGCATTTCTTGTACTTGCTATCTTGTATTCTCAGCTGCATGAGATATAGAAAGTGAGTCATTTTTCATACCACCAACAGCTGGTCAGAGGCTCATTGCTGGAGGAGAAGGTGATGCCAAGATATTTTCACAAATTACAGTATCTCTAGTGTACATTTCCCTTCAGTTTCTTGCTTCTCTTCCCATGCATGTTCTCTTTAATTAGCTTTCCTTTTATTCCTTTGCTGCATTTCTTACCCTTCTTGTGTTTTCTGGCCTTCTCCCAATGTAATCTGTATGGCTTTTAAAATCATTTTATAAATCCTTTGAACTAAACTGTTGATCTTAATCTCTTACTCTCCTGGTTATGCAAGAGTGGAGACAGTGTTTCTATCTGCAGTGACAGTCCACACTGCCATCTTTATCTGTAGAGGTGGTGAATTTAGAACAAAAGAACCTTAACAGCTACAAGATGTTTTGAAGCTCAGCCAGAACAAAGAGACAATATATATAAAATCTTTTCCTATTTCCATTCCAGATTAGGCACCCTTTCTTTCCTTAACATCTCATAAGACCAGAAGAGGAAAGAACATTAAACTGTCCACAGTTCAAACTGAGGGAGTTAGCATTTTAAGTGGATGAGTTAGACAGATCAAGAGCCAAGATGAAAATTGCAATTTATCCCATTTTTTTCATTTTATTGACGTTATCATTCAAATCTTGGCAGAGACAACATCCGGAACAATATTCATTTTAACGTGACATAAATTATCATCATAAGGAATATGGCAAAATGATCAGCAGCCAGAAAGAAATAATTTCTGAGATGGATAGCTAACATTTCTTGAGAATTCAGTCAATTAAGAAGTATGATTGCTTATTTGATCACATCAGTTAAATTACTGAAACAAATAGTAATGGAATGGTATGAGATGCTGGTGTGATGAAAAATATTTTAGGCATTATTTCACAGATCTAAATCCTGAATAGTTTCCAGAGGCAGTTGTTCCACAGAAATAACAGGACACTTCTTGAGTGACAACAAAATAGATAAAAGAAGCAAAAAAATAAGTTGTCAGTCTGGCACAAAAGTTTCTTAACTATGGATACTGTCTCTACATTTTGTTTACAAAATACAGCAAGCCTGTTAATCCTCTAAAATTATGTTTACTTTCATTTGGATTGTTAGAGCCAGACAGGTAGGCAAGACAGCACAAACAGAAGACTTAGACTCTGCATGAACCAAAAGCCATCTTAGAGCTACAATGAAATCTAGGTTTAACTTTCCCAGAGATTTTAGCTTGTAACATTGGACAAACTATTTCATTTGCCTGGGCCTCCATATCTTATCTGTGCAGAACAAAGACTGTCATGCCATGCACTTTGCTGCTTAGTAGGATGAGGCTCATACATGAGTTGTGGGCATGGTGAAAATCTCAATACTTGGGGGATAACCAAGAATTTTGCCAAGACAAAACAGTCCAAAGAGAGAGAGAGAGCACATTTAAATTAGGCTGCAAAAATGTACAGCCAGGATATATTTATAAGAGTATGGAATCTTCCAAATGAGCTCTGATCAGAGGTTCTAGGTCTGCACATCTGTACTGATATCGCCCCAGATGGCTCAGAAAATGATGACCATTTTCTGGTGTTATTTGGCTAGACCAGAAGAAGTCTCTTAGGGATAATTAGTAGTTTTGCATAGTAATCACAGAAAGTAATTTCTCCTGCTTTAGCTTGTAAGAGACTTCCCAGCATAAAATTTCTTCTAATAATGTTTTCCCATAATGCTTTATGGATATGCACTAGTGGTTTCCTCCAGGAAAACCTCCCTGCGAGTGCTGAGGAACTGATCCCAAAATCCAAGTGAGAGAGGTCAAATCCAGGAAAAAATAGTAAAGACTGGTGGTGGAATTAAACTGTTTACTGCTGCTTTGATAGTCTCTATGAGACACTGTGATGGGGAGATAAAATGGATAATAAATATTCCAGGGCAGCTGGACTATATCAGTTCTACCACAGGTAAAGGATTTAGTTTTCTACTCAAAAAACAGCATGGCTGCAGACAGTATAATGGGAGTTGGGAAGTACTGAACTGATTTAAACTTACCTGGTCATCCATGATAGATAGGAAGTTGTTAAGAAAAAAAAGAGAGTGGGAAAGAGAAAGAAAAACCAGAAAGAATAACAGGCTAACATAATTATTATTCCAATAAAAAATGCAATATTAACATGAAAGCCAGGCCAGTATTTTTTGAAGGCTTTCACAGGGACCCCTAAATATTTTATACAGGTTAATACAGATATATTGCCCTTAAAAATTTCAAAGTTCCAATCAGACTTCTAATATTTAGCATTCAAAACAGTCATCTAGTCCAGTATCAATGACACATTTCCACTTTCTCCAAAAATAACCCTGCAGCCTTGTTCATTCCAGGCAAAACTCTTGCACAGGGCTCTTGCTCCTTAAAAATAAAAAATTGACCAAACTGTGTATAAAGCTGTTTAAGATTATTTTCTATAAATAGAGCATTTCTTCTTAAGCACTACTTTAGCCTCAAATTGCTGGGTTTGGAGCAGGAATTGCTTGGTGAAATTCCATGGAGCTCAGACTGAACAGCACCTTTGACTCCTAAATGAGTATAGTTAGTTTACCTGTCTTGTGTTCCTGATGCATGTGATTTCTTTGACTATTTCATACTTTTTAGCAGAAATAAAAATTTGTACATAAGTTTTTCCTAAAAATATTTATAATAGTTCTTGTGTGGAACCCATTTGGATCCCAGCCAAGGAATAGAAATAATATGTGAATTAGTTGACCAGTTTCACATCACTGACTAAAGAAAAAAACAAGTAACTGGATGACATAAAACCAGTTCCTAGGCTTCAGTTCAGTGAACAGGTTTAATGAATGTACTCAAATAATGAGAAATTCAGATACCAAGAACAAATCATAGAAAGAAGAGAAGGTTGAACTTACTGGGTGCTGTATTTATGGTGTATATTTCTGTTGTGAGGCTGATATCTTCTCTTTATATTTTTCTCACCACCATTGCTGAAGCCCTGGAGCCTTTTTATCCCTTCTGTATTGTTGGGGCTCCTGAAACTGCTTTTTGTCTTTTATGCTGTCATATTTACTTGCACTGAAAGGTACTGCAAACCAGTTTACAGTTATGTATAACATCACCTTTTACATGTCATCTTCATAATGAGACTTGTAACATTTCCATTTCAAACCTTTATTTCAAGTTTTATAAATCCTCCTGCTTCTAATTACATCAGGCTGAAAACAGCAGTATAAATGTTAGCCCCACAGACTGATCTGCAAGGAATGGTAGATATCTATTTTAAAATATGAGTCATCAGAAAATGCAGTGATTTTGCATAGTCTCTTTTTTTTCAATACTAGGCTTTAATTCACAAGGGAACGCAAAAGCTATGACTGCTTACCTTGTAATTGGAGATAAGTTGAGTGGAACTAATGGAACTACATTATTAAGAAATAGAAGGAATTTGCTAAATTTTGTCAAGGGTTGTGGTTTTTACACTGTCCCTTACATGAAACACAAGAGATTGCTTCAAGAAATTCAGAGCTAATACATAGAATGAAGAAAAAATACTTTTCTTTATAAAATATATGAATAGTGACTGCTCTGGGGGTTAATCAAGGCAAACCTTGAGACTGAATTACCAAGAGGAACAGTGGATTTCCTTAGAAACAGCTGCTGTTTTACATGGTATAGGCCATTTCTTTGCTGAGCGAAAATTGGTATCCTTGTATTTTGTGAATGAAATGCAGGAACTGCTGCTCCTTGGAACAGTGAAGCACTGGTGCAAGCTACCTGAAGACTGGAAAATAACTTTCATTTGTGGTTCTGAATAGTTAGCTAGGTGGTGCCTCTTTGCCATACTGGTCACTTATGAAGTCTTCCAGGCACATCCCAGGATAAGGTTTGAGCCAGGATTATCTGAGAGCGTGTGACCCCTACAGTTCCATCAGATGGGATGCTACCTCCAGAACAGGCACTGAGAGCTGGCCAGCATGCTCACTGTTGTCTTTGCAAGGTTGAGAAGATCAGGGAGCCAGCATGCAGGTCAGGGTGTAATGGCCCAGGTGAGCAGAGAGCTAGACAGGTACAATCCTGCCTGGGTGGTGCAGTGGGAGGACGTGGTTGTTGGGCTGTCCCCTGTTTGATGCCAGTAAGAGCAGGGGGTACCATGGAGTCTGTCCTGGGACTTGTCCTGTTTAACACCATTTGAGTGACCTGGAGGAGGCAACAGAAGGCACTTCTGTGGGGTTTGCAGATGACACCATTCTGGGGGGACCAGCTGACAAGCAGGAGGGCAGGTTGAAGGAACAGGCCAGCATGGATGCTGTTGGGCATAGATGGGAACAAAGCTGTGCTGCCACATAAAAGCAGAGGATGTGATACAAAATGTACAGCTCTTCCTCAGCCTCCTCCAGATGTCTTGTTTACAGTGCAGCTTTATTTGTTAGTTGTATTTTGTTTAATCTCTCTTTACAAGTGATCTACTGGGCATTGACCAGTGCCAAGGGCAAGGAAGCATCACTCCACAGAACTATGCTTACTTCAGCTTTCAGTATGTTACTGTTTCCCTTCTTGTCCCTCAGGCCCTCATAAATCTCATAAAATCCTTTTCATATTGAAATCCTCTTCTCAAGCTGTAACATGTATTTCTCTATAGTTTTCATGGTCTCTTGTTGACAGTCTTTAGGTATCAGTTCCTTGGCTGGTAAATATCTTCCTTATTCTTAAATCTATCCACTTGGTTTTGTTCAGAGCATTGCATGGGGATAATAAATTGGCCCACAAGTGCCTGACACTGCTTAGTTCTTTCTGTCATGCTAGTGTTTCATAATACTGAATCCTGGGAATGTCTTGAAGAAGCCAGCAGCATCTTCCCTACTTGCACATCTCCCAGAAGAGCTGCAAGCTGCCTGGATTTCTCTCATAAACTCATTCAATGGATGTCTTTCCATAAACAGTGTTCCAGTAGTTTAATAGATTTATTCCAGAATATGAAAATAAACAGTTGTTTCAAATGCCAGTTTTAAGTCTTGCAATATGGAACTATGTACATGAGATGCTCTCATAATATGAGAGCATAAATCAGCTCAGTAAAACAGCTTTGTAAATATTTATGGGCAAGACCTCCTCATTTCACACTTTTTACTCCTTCTCTGTCCTCATCTAAAGTTTTCACTTGCTTTAGTTTATGGCTGGTAGTTTGGGCTGAGTATCTGACATTGCTAAATTGCTGCCTGTTTTCCCTGGTATTGCATATACCACAATCCTAGACCTTTAGAGACTGCAGGTGAATGCATGATCTATATTCTATAGAATATAGATATAGAATAAAGAAACACGTTTGCATGGAGGGGCATATTCTGAATTCTGATGGACCTACATTGTGTTGTGTGAAGTTTAGCAGGCACCTCATTGATGAACTAAAGCACAACCTGGAGTTTCCTGCTTGAGCTGCCACCCCTCATTTGGCTGCAGGCGAGGCAGGACCCACATTTCCTCTTTGTGTTGGTATCAGAATGGGGCTGGTTATTCAGAAGGATGACAAAAGGAAGATTAAAAAGATGATTGATAGGATGAAAGATAAAGGTCTGGAATGACAGAGGTGTGAAGCGGCTGTGAAAGAACAGTGGCAAAAGAATAGAGCTGTCAGGATACAGCAGAAACAGTCTAATGGGGCCTACAGAGATAGGTTATCATCTCATGCAAAAATCTTTGTCTCCCTGGCACCTTCTCCTGTTGCCATGATCCTTCCCCAGGCATCCTGGCCTTTTGGTGGCAAGGAGGAGAGGAAATGACATTTTCGCCCCTTCTTTTGCAGCAGTCACAGAGGAGAGCAGAAGGATGCAATCATATAGACATTTTCTTTTCCATTTTTAAGAAGGTGTGCATGTGCTCATTATTTCCATTTGTGTCCATAATAGTGCTGGAATTTCCATTACTCTTCATTAATTCACACAAAAATCTCTGTATTTTCTCCCTATTTCACTAGTATCAGATAGCACCCTGTTGATATAATAACCAAAAACAAATTCTAAAAATAAACCTACTGATAATTTCCTAGTGTTTGTTTGACCAGACCCTTCAAGTTCCTGAGTGGTCAGTGAACTGAGATAAGTACTATCATTTTTCTTCTCTCTTGTCTTCTGGCTTTTCAGCCTTTTTGAACTGCAGCCCACAAGGGGGCTGAGCAGGAGGTGCTTGTGGCAATTCAGAATGGATTATTCTCACTGAGGAATTGGCTTCTGCTGTTTCATGAGGGGCTTTGGCAGATCAAAAGCTGTTGCTGCTGAGATCCTGCCAGGCATGCTTTCCATGTATTTCTGTATGTCTTCACTGAAACTGCGTGGGATCAGTGGAATAGAGGAATTTGGGTATGAAAACATTCTTCATTATGTTTACACATCCTAATTAGAGATTTATAAGGACAGCTAGATATGCTGCCATTTAAAAAGTTACTGGTATTTAATTATGTTTGCATTTTTATTAGTGAAATATAACAGGGAAAGATAACTTATTAATTTACATGCAGACATCAGATTATTTCTGTACATTGTACAAATTTACATCATTTAATGTCTTAGCATGCATTTAATCATATTCATGCAAATGTGTCTTCCTGACTGCAGTGGTGATATGATTCATGATTAATGATAATTCATTAACAGTTACCCTGAACTCTGATGATCATAGGTTTGGCATAAACACAAAAAAATATTTTCTTCAAAAAGTAGGTTTTGGAAAGCTTATTGGCAATTCTTCCTGAAGTTGTGACACTGCTCAAGCACAGCTGCTGGTGTACTTGAGGAAAACAAATGCTCTCTGATCAAATAGGATGTTTGTCTCTGGTGAGCTGTGCTTACGGCTTTTGTTCTTTCATTTGCATAGTCTGTAGTCACTGGCGTTCCCCAGGGATCAATACTGGGTCCATTCTTATCCAACTTGCTTATCAGTGGCATAGGAGGCCCCCTCAGCCAGTCTGCTGATGGTACTAAACTGGGGGAGTGGCCGATACCCCTGAAGGCTCTGCTGCCATTCAGTGGGACCTTGATAGGTTGAAGGCAGAGAGCAGCATAAAGGGCAAGTGCAGGGTCCTCCACCTTGGGAGGAAAACCCCAAGTGCCAACACAGACTGGGGACTGACCTACTGGAGAGAGCTCTGTGGAGAAGGTCCTTGGTGGATGACAAGTTGTCCATGAGCCAGCAGCGCCCTTATGGCCAGGAGGGCCGACTGTGTCCTGAGGATCATTGGGAAGAGTGTGGCCAGCAGGTTAAGGGAGGTGATTCAGCCCTGGGGAGACACCTCTGGAATGCTGTATCCAGCTCTGGGCTTCTCAGCACAAGAAAGACAAGGAGCTGCTGAAGAGGGTCCAATGGGGACCACAAAAACAATGTGGGGTGTGGAGCATCTCTCATGAGGAGAGACTGCAGGAGCTGGGCCTGTTCAGTCTGGAGAAGAGAAGACTCAGAGGGGATCTCATTAATGCATTTAAACCTCTCAAAGGAGGGTGCCAAGAGGATGGTGCCAGACTCTTTTCAGTGGTGCCCAGCAACAGGACAAGGAGCACTGGCTGTAAACTAAATCATGAGGAAGAACTTCTTTCCATTGAAGTTGGCAGAGCACTGGAACAGGCCACCCAGGGAAGTAATGGATTCTCCATCTGGAGACATTCAAAACCCATTCAAAACTGGATGAGTTCCTTTGTTATCTGCTGTAGGGGACCCTGCCTTGTTGGGAGGGTTGGACCAGACGATCTCCAGAGGTCTCTTCCAACCCTAACTATTGTGTGATTCTGGGATAGTTAGTCAAAAAAAATATAAGGTCTTTTGTTAGTAACTTAACTTCCAAGTATGTCCCTTCCTCTCATGTTTCCTGATGGCCAATTCCAGGCAAGTTATATCCATGGCTTTCTGCAGCCCCCAGGTTGCTTTTTCAAGATATCATGATCTGCACATCCAGAACATGGGTGTCTTGGTTTGAAAGACAGGTACCTGCCAGCAAAAGCTGGAATCTCCCTTTGAATAGAGAATGTAAACCCCCTCCCTCAGATTATTATAGTTATGCAATTGGAGACTCTCAGGCAAAGAGTCTCCAAAGACTTTAGTCCTATTCCTATTTGGGAATAGGAATACTCTCAGGCAAAGAGTCCTATTCCTATTTGGGAATAGGAATAGTCTCAGGCAAAGAGTCCTATTCCTATTTGGGAATAGGAATAACAGTTCTTTACTAGGAATATTAGACAAAACAAAGAAAATACAAACATAATAGCACTAAGAGACAAGCAAAACAAAAACAACAAAATCCCAGAAAAAACCCTGACAGAGTTGGGGATGTGACCTGACACCCTGGGTGTCAGGGTGTTAAAAGCAGTTCAGATGAAATCCTCCTGGAGTAATAGATGCAGTTCTGTGAAGTGGAGATGGTCCTGTAGGAAAGTCCAGTGGTGACGAGATGAGTCCAGTCTTCCTCTGGGAAGAAATCCAGTGGAAAACAAGCAGGGTCCTCTGGTGCTCCGACGTCCTTTCCGAACGGTGCCCTTCAGACCAAACTGTCCTGTTCACTGCTGTTCCCCAGGAAAAACCTGCTGCCCCCTTTTGTTTCAGTCAAGTACCCATAAGTACCCAGCAATTAGTTACCTAGCAAAACCACCAGGAAAAAATTCCACAAACACAAAAGAAACATCCAACCCCCAACAATGGGGCTGGGGTGCAATCCACATATGATGGGGCCAAGGATCAGTGGAATTTAAAAATGTGGAGCAGCCACCATGAACATTTCAAGAGCATCTTGAAATGCATTAATTGCACAAGAGCAAATAATGATGATACCACTCTCCATCTACTTCCTAGAAAAAAGAGCATCATTCTGTTTTTTTTAACAGAACCTCTGTTTCTTTGAAATTAATTAAGAACACTAATGTATCCTCATACTAGCAGATACCTTGTGTAGATGAACAAGCCAAGTCTGAGATGTTTCCTTGAATGTGCAGAACCAGTTCTTTTTATGCAAAACGGAGCAGCATACAAACCCTCAGAAGCAGTGGTCATGATGCTACATACCTGCTTTCACTGCAGTCTCACTCCTTCATTTTGGACAATCCAGGACTGGTTTCCCTGATGAAGCTTCCTCTTAAAATTATGCCTCTCCAGAGACCTGAGATTGTCAAGGATCTCTATTTGCAACACTAAGTACAGTAAATGCTATTGTATTATCCAACAGTAGCAAATTAAATAATCCCACTCCCGTCACTTTCTAACAGGATAATGTTAAAGGCATTCCTTTGGGATGGAGAGTAATAATTTGCTAATTCCCGTCAGTATTTCTTGCTTCTCAGTATTGCAGCTAATTTTCTCTGAGTACATTCCTTATTAACATTCACAATAACTTTGCAGTCCCACCCTAATAGCTCTCCGCAGAGGCAGTGACTGTGAAGGTGAGAGCTGACAGTGACACATTTTCCTCCTTTTTCTCCACAGACTGTATTATCCTGGTTTCCATCCACTGAGGGCTGTCCAGCTGATGCGAGTGGGCAAACTGCAGTACACTCAAGGCATGGTTCCTCAGGCACTGGAAACCTTGAAACAGGTCCGTATGGTGAAATATTTTTTCTCTATCCCCTTGCCTTGCTTCTCCCAAAATTGCTGTGTGATTTTCCCCTCATGCCTTTGGATGCTCCTCACCACTTCTTCCACCAGTGGTGTTTCCCCAGGCTGCAGCTGAGTGTGGTGATAGGTCAGTGTTGCTCAGCACAGCATTTCAGGCACTGACATTCTCCAGCATCAGTCACAGCTAATTACAGTTTGATAGCTCAGAGGTGCCTGGATGAAAAAAATATTATTAGATCTGAAGTGATAAATGATCTCAGTGCTTCATATGTTCCTTATTCCCATAACAAAGTGATTCTGAGAGCACTGAAAGTACAGGAACAGGAGGAGAGCTGCAGTTTCTACCCTCCTTATTCCCTATTGGGTTTTGTGACTTCAGACTGGAAAACTTTGTCTTTTATGTGTGTATTTTATTGTGAGCCACACTGAAATCAACAGGCATGTCCCTTGATCCCTCGTATTACTTATTGTTCATCATCTTTGATCTGGCTTTGCAGCTGTGCTTTGTTAGTTACATTTCAGCTTTAAGCCATCCCTCTTGTACCTAAGCTGACCTCTATATTCATTTCCTTGTACCTCAGGCTCTTATTTGTCCTACTGTTATATTGATGTTAGTATCATCTTAAGTATATTAAATAATCCCTTTCCATATGCAACATGTCCTCAGGATGTAGAATCTTGTCTCCCATCTCAAGCCCTCAATAACTGCTGGGGTGCTTTACTCCTCCTGGAAGATGTGCTGCCTCTAGTTTCCCTCAAAAAGGTCTTATTCTCTTATGTTATTGACTGTCCTGTGATCAGCTCATCCTGAAGACACTACATGCTCCATGTGGTTCCCTGTCCTGGCTCTCAGCTCATCTCCAGTTCCTGACACAGCTCCTCATTGCCTTTGCCGGGTGCTGCCAAAGCCACCTGGCCCAGCTACTTGCCTGTGTCTGCTGGGCAGGAGCAGGCCCAGTTCTGGCACCAGTGTTGGAAAGAAGTGAAGAATTTGGCTCTATATTCCCTTCAATTAATGTCCATGCTATATGAAGCACTTTGTGGCAAAGAGTTAGGGCAACTGCTTGGGATAGAAGGGGATGGTCCACTGGAGGTGAGGGAGAGGTGCTTTTCCACTCCTGCCCAGGTCCCCTATAAAGATAATATCAGTCATGACTCTCTAGGTATTAGAGAGTCATGACTGATATTATTACCTTTTCTTCAACCCCCATGTCTCTTTGGTTTTAACATCTGAATAATTTTCATATGTTGAAGTAATAAATTAGTATTTAATATGATGCCACTCTTGATAAGTCTTGGTATAATTTAAATCTTCACTTGATATATTTTACTTTAATTATAGCCAATTCTGATCATTATAAAGCAGACAGAAGAGTAATCAATTATATTTTTATGTATTATTCAGAAGTATGTCATATATCTGTCATGTGCCAGGTAATCCCTCTGCTCTTTCCCCCAAAATATTTATGATTTCCAAATATTCAGACTTTCCCTTTTAGCAGTGGAATGAGACTCCAATCAGAGGAGCTTCTGTTTTCATTGACACTGCTACAATTATATCAATAGGCATTGTTCTAATTGCATTTCTAATGTTATACTGCATTAGATTAAACTGGAGCAAATTCCCCTGGAGACAATGCTGCTGGTCAGTGAAGGTGGACATTGCAATGGGGATTTATATGTTTTTGGTGAAGAAGCTGCCCATTGCAAGCCAGATTGCTACTCTGGGATTCTTTGGAAACTGAGCAATGCCTAACACAGAAACCTTTTCTAGGCTATGACACCCCCCCCTTTCTCTGCAGAGGGACATTAAGGTGCTGCTTGCCTCTTTGTGTCATGCTTCAGTGAGCCTCTAATGGAGGCTCCAAGCCATTGGTGCTCCACAAGGACACAGTAAGTGCTTTACAAATGAGGTGTAGAATCCTGTCATGGCTTTGCCTGTTCCCTATTCAGCCTCCCCTTTTTCACCCAAGTGTGGGACAAGGAGAGGCTGAATTCCAACTCCCTGGGAGCACAGCTGAGACGAGGAAGAACTTCTTGTCATCCTGTTTCTCCATGTAACTTCCTCAGATGAGCTCTGCAACTGATTCACTTCCTTGCTGTCTACACTGGAACAAATTGGAGGAAGATATAATTCCCAGTTTGTTGTGACTAAAGGATATGATTCCTAATATTACTCAGATAATGTCCTAGAGTTATATGAGAACACAATTTGCCCCTTTTGATTAGATGTGTCAACAGAGCATGCCACATGCTCAGAGCAGAAACTGCATTACTTTCTCTGCTTCATTACTCTTCTTAATACACTCTGACACTGCTGCATAGCAGCACCCTGTTGGAACCTTCGTCAGACTAATTTCACTGTGGCATTAGGAAGAAGGATATGGAAGATGCAGAGGATCTGAGTGGAATTCACATATAAATCCTGTTTAATCAGGCACAGCCTCAGAGCTGCTGGGGATTGACAGCCTCTCTGCAGTAAATACATGATCTGTTAAGACCAGTAGATCTTACTTGGCTCCACAGCCCAGCCCTCACTGCTGCTCTGTGCCACAAAAAAAAATGAATCACTATCCTAACCACCTTGCTCTTAGGACCCTATGAGTTTAGCTCTCTGCCCTGCATCCCCAAAGAAGGCTTAAAAAATGTGAAGGGCTTTATGTTGCCCATTAGAAAGAAATCACCCCCTAAACTTACATTAGGCCCAGCAAAATCTTATTTGTTAGATTCTGAAATAGAAGTTTTACAGAGACGAAACACTCCTCTGGAATGAAAACTGAAGGTAGCCCTTGGTTTATTTTACAACCAACATATTATTTTTATTATATATATGTATTTATATACATGTATATGAAAGATCTAATAGAGGACAGATTGACTTATAGATCTGAAAAGCTTTTGTCAGCAAAAGACAGGAACTGGAGCCCAATCTGCAAGTTGAAGAGCCTGACATCGCGTGGTCATGGGAGTACTTTTGTCCCCCATGAGCTGATGGGTACGGCTGTCTTGTCTCATGAACATCTACGACATGTACTGCACAACTTCCCTTATAGAAATCCCTGTTGTGGTGTGGGAGGATGGAGTATAGAGATAGTGCTGAAGGCAATCTCCCCCCTAAGGAGTTGCAGCTGTACCAATTACCAAGATAGACCACAGCAATGTCCAGTTAAGGTCTGCCCTTAATAGGTCATGGCTATAGCCAGTAAGGATGGCTGTTATAAGAGTGGGTTAGCCCCTTGAGATGGAAGATGGAGCTGTTGGCTGTGCTGTAAGGAAGCAGCGTTAGGTGGTTGTGAGAGGAACAGCAAGGGCTAGTATGTACTGTAAGGAATAGTAAGGGTTAGGTGGCCGTGCCAGGGACAGAAAGGAGTCAGCAGGCCATGAAGAAAGAAAGAAGGAGTCAGCATGATGAGGAGCTGCCCATGAATGACAAGATATGAAAGCTTTACAAGATGATAATGACAGTGTGGAGGCAAAAAGCACAGGAATTGGGATAAAAACCTTCCCAGGTCTCACAGCAACACTGAAGAAATCCCTTCTCTAGGTGCTTGCTTCTAACACTGAATTGTTTACCAGCTGTCATTGATAGTATTCCTGTGCCTGCTTTAACAACTTGTACTCTTCAATCAAGAGAGATGGAAAAGCACAGATGCTCCCTCTGAAATACTAGCCTACACTTCCTGCCACTCTGGCACATGGCCATTTGCTTCCTGCTTTCCCTGTGACAGAACTGTGCCATCCTGCATCTGCCCATGGTTCCCCACAGCCATGGCCGTGGGCATCCTGTCCCATCCCCATGCAAATCAGGCACAAACACCTGCGCTGCTCCTTGTTTACATTCACAGAGCAGTAGCCCTACCTCTGATCTTATATTCTTCAGGGTGTAGCTGATGACACCCGTGGCCTGTGTTGCTGTTGTAGCTTTTCATAATTAGATTTGCTGGTTTAGCTGGGAGGGAGACCCCACAGACCACATGAATCTGCTCAGCCTCAGCTCTGCTCGTGAGCTGTGGGACTGGGGAGAGGAGGGGAGTGGGCAGAGGGCCCACGTGTTCCTGCTTCTGTCCAGTAAAACAATTCCTTGCACTGGAGCTGAAATTATCCCCAGTTTTGCACTGACCTTTGCCAAAACAGCTACACAGCCTAATACCAGTTGAATTTACGGATTGCCCAAGTCACTGCTGTTCTAACTTTGATGCAGCTTGTTCTGACTCATACAGCAGTGCGTGTGATGGTACATTGCATAAGAATTATTTCCTCCAAGGAAACAAAAGGATAAAGACTGAGTGCTTTTGTCTGCCATACTTAGGAAAGGAAAGAAATGGAATGAAAATGTTGGAGGTGGGAGAAAGGCAGCAATGGTAGCATTAACTCAATATTAAGTTTAATATTAAGGATTATTGGTTTTTAATGGAGGTATATCTTTACAGACATTTCTGGCTGTGCATCTCAGGGTCCAAGTCCATCACTATGAGCCTGACCTCTATCCTGTAGTGGGGCTGAAGATCCAGGTCAGCTGCCCCAGGACTGTCACTCAGATGTATCCAGATGCACAGCTCTTAGCATGCATCATTCACAATAAATCCATCAGCTTTCTAGGACAAGGCATGCAAGCACTGTGCGCCAGTGTGTCAGGATCCAGGGCCAATTCACCCACTCTCTTTGCTCTAGGGTGGTCCTGTCCCCTTCTAGTTAGCCTGGGTGCAGCTGCATGTTACAAAACTTTATTATTTCTGATTTTGTTTCGCATTTCTTTGCCATTTCTAAAAGTGATGAAAGTATTTCCATCATTCTTTTTAACTAAGTATATTTTATCATTTACTAGTAGGGCACTGTGGTAGCTTAAAATATATTTGACTCTTTTTTTAGAGCTCCTTGCTCATTATAATTCATCTTGATTGATATTTCAAACTGTTCTTTCAATCTTGTGCTGCCTCCCTCTTTTAAGAATTAGCAAATTTGAAGCAAAAATAAATTGTGCTGGAATTTCCGTATGCCTGCCAGTCTTTATTATTTGGAAGTATGCTTCCATTCATTCCACAAAAATATATATTTACTTTTATCTATCCAATTTAAATGAAGCCTCTTCCTCAACATTTCTTCCCCAAAACATACTTTTTCTGCAATTCAAAGCAAATTTAGCTGAATTTTGTCAGCTACTGGACAAGGAATCCTTTGGAACACAGGCTGCATTTAGTTTTTTGCGATTCTTCAGTTTAGGATGATGAAAAATCTCTGATCTTTTCTCCTTCCAGTACACTACCAGCTCCCTTGTTCTATCTTCAGAAGTGCTGAATCAGCTTCCATCCAGGACTTCCCTCCTTGCAGGATGAATTTAATAGAAGGAAGAAGCAGAAATGCCATGTGAAAAGTGATGATCTAAACATGAGCTGGGCAAAGAGCATTCTAGACATATCTGTGGCAGGAAATCAGCAACACTACAGGCAATATCAGCAAACATAAATTAGCCCAGCAATAGAGGATGACAAACACACAGAGAAAATAGTCCCTGGAAAAAGCAGCAAAGACCCTTTCCCCTGCACACCTTTTGACAGTGAAACTATTAATGTACTCATTTGTTTGATGCCATGTATATCTGCTCCTGACAGAGTTAAGGTACTTTATTCCATGAGTTAAGCATTAATCCATTTCTATTTTTACAGGACTTTCAGGCTCCTAACATCATGAACATCACAGTCATCTTTTAAATAGTGTATCAAAACCTTGGGTGTTGTAGTTGACCAATCTTGAAACAGCCTTCAAGTCTCAGTGCAAAAGCATCTCTCTCTGCTATTCCATAAATCCAGTTGTGCAACATATTTGTGGGTCAATGCCTCCTTCTTTGTCAGGGGCAAATCACCATCCACTTTGAGATGATTGACTCCTATTTCAGCCATGCCATGCATTCAAGCCCCCAGGTGCCAGCCACTGAGGACCAGTTCTTACATCCCACCTGCTCCAGGTTCCAGCCCCTTTGGATGGTCTGCACAATGACTAACATGTCCCTTTGTTCTTTCCTAAAGGCCTTTAATATCATGAAGGTGACCCATGGGATAGATCACAGCCTGATGAAAGTCTTGATGGAGATAAAGGAAGAATGTGAGGCCATGATGAGAATACAGTGAAGATAATCTCTAGTCTGGAAAACAAAATATTCAAGCACAAAGATGATGTTTTTATTTCATTGTGAAGCTTCTCAATGGTTTTAGTGTCTTTTCTTTAGGTCCTATTTGCTTTACAAAAAGGTTTAATATTAGTTTTGCTGTATGGTCTGAATTGAGTTGGTGTTTGGCAGAGGTGTTTCAGAGGATTTTTTTTTTGTCATCAATCATCACTCCTATTGACAATAACTAATAGCACCTAATTATTTGATTGTAAGTATTGGGAAATGCATACAGAGCCTTTATCAGTTACAAAGTGATCTAATTCCATTGATATCAGCAATCAATTTTTTATATCAGTTTATGCCAGCAATTAAGAATCTCTTGTCAGGCACATTATAAATGAAGAGAATATACTTTTTCTCTTTGCCTTGCCCTTTGATATGGTTTCCAAAAGCCTGGTCCAGTGTTCTTTGACATCAAATAAGTTTCCCAATGTTTTATATGAGATTTTCTTCCCTCCCAACAGACCTGCAGGACTTTGTCTTCTTCCATTTCATACCTTATAATATTGAATACTAAAATGGATTAAATAAAAAAATGTATCATAGGTGGAATGTATCATAGGCTTACTCTGCTTTTTCCCTATTTTGCTGTCTTCAAGAGTTTCTCATTTCATAACAGTTTTAAAAACAGATATTTGGACTTGTGAGCTCAGTGCTGTGGCTTCTAGACCTTTCTGAGTCTGGGGGGTTTGAATGTCACATCCCCAAATACAGAAGCCCAGAGACCTACAGATGAACATTGTCATCCCTGGGGAAGACAAGGATGTCTTGGAAAGCGCAGGCATGCTACTTCCCCATGCTTATCAGCAAGATAAGTTTGTTCTTGCCAGAGCTGTTGACTTCCATTTTTAACACAGAAACAAATATTAAGAAAAGCCAATATTTATGAGGGACATTGAAAATTAAATAATTTAGGCTTTTGAAAGTATTGCTTCAGGTGTGTCACTCCTCTAACAATTTATTGCTGCTACTCCAGCCATGACTGTTACTTCATTAATCCATCGTTGTTGTAAAGTCAGGCTTTTTTCACACCAGTAACCTGACACTATTAATTATTACAAGATGAGAACACATTTAAAAAGAAAATGAACACTCTGGGTGTAATTTACAGCCATGGCACACGAATGCCAGGGCTGAGGAAGATACCTCCTTTCAAGATGTTTGAATTTGTTCCAGCGTTTGTAGTGTTCACTTGCCCTGCAGTAATGTGCAAGCAATGATCTCTAAAATGCAGTCCATTTCTGGAGTACATAGCATGGCTTGCTGCCAGTGGCCAGGTTATATCAGCCACCCAAGAAGTGCAGTAATCCTCACAGAAATTCACTGCTTGGTTGGGTCTTCCTGCTGTTATAGAAAGGAAATTGTTGGGGGAAAAAGTCAGACCTTTGCATTTATTGGGAGTTCTGACAAAGTACTCATGGACAACCAGTCTTCAAAGCTTTTTTCCTGGTTTTGAATGGACACTCGCATATTAGAATTTACATGATTTTTGTGTAAATATCATGCTTATTTTATCTCATGTTTACATGTCTGGTACTAGGATATGCAAATGGAGGGGACTTCAGAATGTAAGGCTAGGTGATGCATTAGATTGTGCAGCATATCCTGGGAGACAGCCTAGAAGCTCTCAGGCATGCAGACACCTCTGCAGGTATGAACTGCAGCACTGTTTGCTGGGGCTTCTGCTACAAGGACACCTCAACAGTCCAAGGTAGGAGCTGGGTGAAAGGTAGAGTCGCCTGCTGTTGTATGAGAACAGCTACTTTACAGCAAGCTGAAACCTCCACCTGTGCTGGGGCCTTCTCTCCAACAGTGGTCTTCTCTGAGAAGACACTTAAAGAAAAGGTACAAAGGAAACAGTTCAATGAGAGCCTGATGGAAAACAGAGAAGGGGCATGCTGTTGGCTGTGGAGTGTCACAGTAGCATGAGTGCAAAGCTGTTGGAAATCCATCCACAGCCCAATGCTAAATGCAAGAAACTGAATGGGCACCAGGATCCTCAGTGTGGGGGCATAACCTATGCTTTACATTAATTACTGTTGATGCAAAACTTCTTTCAGCTTGGTCAGGGCAGGAGTCACACTTTCTGGTTGTTTTCAGTCATTTACTGAGCAATTTCCCTTGGAGATTCCCATGCGCTAACACCACCAGCAGTGCTGCAGGTGAGGTTATTGTGGGCAGATTTTTTTCTCCTGGTAGTCCTGCTCCAGTGTCGTGGCGCGTCCACCTTGCGGTCTCCCTGACCGCTCCCAGCTAGTTTCGGACGCTAGCGAGCAGTGGGGGACACTCCCCAGCGCACGCGTGTGCCGGGGGCGCGGCTAGGGCTCTTGTCCTCGGAGGAGGCAGACTGCTCGGACAATGGTGAAGGGAAAGGAAGGGACTCTCCTCGGGGGTTGTAATCCAGTTTATTGCGGGGCTCGGGAGGAGCTCCGAACACCAGGGGAACCAGCCGCAGAGAGGCGCTCACACAGTGAGTGCACCTGCTTAAAAAGGGGGTGGAAACAGAGGAGGGGATCGCCCACCAACCAATGGGGTTAACTTGGGGTGTGGAAGCAGGGATGACTAACATGTGGGGTAACAAATCAGGGTACTTTCAGGGGAAGGGACCTGGCCCCTGCCCAATCACTCGACGCCCCCTAGGGAAGGTTCTGGACGAGAGGGATGGGAGGTTGAGTGACAGACAGAGGGCCAGGGTGGAGATAAGGGAATGACTAAGCAGAACAGAAGGAGATTGACATTAGGGATGGCGGGAAAAACAGCAGTAAACAACTTAGGGATAAACCATTAGGGAACAATGGGGGTACGTGGAACAGACCATAATACAAACTGGGGACAATACAAATAAATTGATAAACTTGTAAAGCACACCACAACACTCCAGTCTATTTTCTGCAGAGAATTCTGGTCTGTGATTGTGGAGGGATTTACCTGAATGCATCGTTTGAAAGTGCAGCAGCAGGCAAGGGTGCCAGGGAGGAGGCAACATTAAATAAGCACTCATTTCAAATCAAGTAATGTTATCTTTGCACAGACATCATGTTTCAGTTTTCATGAATAATATTTGTCAGATTTTTCAGGTGCTGGTATTAGTGGTAAGATAAAGATGCTAAAGTCAAAAAGAGGCAGACTGCAACTTTATCTGTAATGCTGGCAGGTTTGCTGCTTGCTTCCCACAGGTTGGAGGCTTTTCTGGTGCCTTTTGGAAAGCGGTGGTTACTTGAGTTCACCTCAAGCTTTAGGAATGCATTTTGAGTTACTTGTGTTTTGTCACTCTCCCTTAAATTAGTCCAGGAAAAACAACGTTAGATCGCACTCAGAGGGAGCAGAATCGCACTATGTGTTTGGAAGAAAAGCAGTAGCAGAACACAGGGAAAAACAATGGGGAATGATGCAGTTTTGCTAAGAATAACTGATTACAGTTGAACAGAACATTTGTCTTAAGCAAAAAAATATGTTCCCTAAACTCTGTTATTTCTTTAAGCATGGCATAGTTCTCTGTATCCATGCCCCTCAAGGGTGCTGACCTGAAGTTGGAAGTAAAAACTCTCCGAGACCTTGGCAAACAGACTATTATGCAGTGCACAGTAGAGATAGTTGAAAGTAAAAGAAAAGCAGTGAGGGAAAATGCAATAAACTAGTTTTTTAAAGCTTTGACCTCTTTGAGTCTGTCAACTTGTGTGTGAAGTCTATCATGTGGGTTTATGCCAAGAAAATTCACCCACTACTCTGCCTTTTTTCTGCTTCTCACTGTAACCCTCTTCTCTGGTAGCTAGGTTTTAAAGTGAGCTTTTCTTAGACTTTTTTTTTTTACAGAGCATGTTTATGAAATACAGAGGCTGTTTCCCCGCACAGTATATTTCAAGCAGTCCCTGGCCACTGCAAAGCTCTTAATGAACAGAGTTCCATTTTTCACAGAGGTCGTGCCAATTATGAGGATTTTTTTCCTGAATCAGAATTGAACCTCCCATAAGACAAGAAGAAGGAGGAAGGTCTTACAATTATGGACATGGAGTTCTGGCATGGCTTCTCTGCAGAAATTGTGTCTGACCTTGGACAAATCAGACAGGGTCAGACATCCATACTTGAGTTTCCTTATTGTTGATCCTTGGAAAGTAATGAGATGAGATGAGAAGAGATGAGAAGAGATGAGAAGAGAAGAGAAGAGAAGAGAAGAGAGAAGAGAAGAGAAGAGAAGAGAAGAGAAGAGAAGAGAAGAGAAGAGAAGAGAAGAGAAGAGAAGAGAAGAGAAGAGAAGAGAAGAGAAGAGAAGAGAAGAGAAGAGAAGAGAGGAGAGAAAAAGGAACTGGCTATGACACTTTCAATAACTCTGCCTCACATGAACATGTCCAGATTGGTGTCAGAGCTGTAGCAACATGGTAGTGTCTGTGTTACAGCCCTGCCATTGCTGGCTGTGGGTGGCATGGGTGGAATGGCATCATTGTAGTTGTCATAACTGCAGGTATTACTCTGAGAGTTTCTCCACAACTGAGTGCCAAACATGGGCAGAGAGCTGTGAGCTGCCCCTCTCTATGCTGTATCTCATCCAAATAGACAAAGCTTTCTTTCCACCCACGGAGCTTCAACAACATCTAAAGAATCGTCAAAAAATCCAAGGCAAGTATTTTTGTTCATTTCAGACCAAAGCCATGTTAGAGTTCCTCTTTTCTTTTTCTCTTTTATTCTTATTCAGATTACTATTTTCTCTTTCAATGTACATTTTTCCAAACAAAACTGCTTTCCTTTTTTACAAATTTTATTAGCCTGAAAATAGATTTGTTATGGCTCTTTTATAAAGGGCTCCCTACAAGAACATCCAAGTGTGAGTTTTCCCTGCCCTAAGCAAAAGGAGTGCATCTTATGTGAAAGTCTGTGGTCTGCAATTCTTGTAATTTAGCACAATGGTTTGTTTATCCCCACAAAAGTGATGTGTAAGCCAGGCGTATGTCATTCCGGTTAATATTTCCTGGGGAAAGCTCCATGTTTTTATTTGCTCTGCACTTCTGATCAACATGGACAAATCAATTCTAACTCCATCGTTCTTTAGACTTTTTGTAGGTTTTAATAAGAACCTTAGAGATTCCCTCCCCCCATATAAAAGAATAACTCAGGCTTAGTAATTAGGCTTCATACAGTCACTGCTCACACCAAGGAACCTAACAGGTTCTTTATAGTTCCCAGGAGACCAATTAACCTTCTTTTAAGCATATCTCTATATAGCTAGAGACAGGCACACATGGAAATGCATACACACAACAAGCTTTTCAGCAGTCTCAGATGCTCCAGCTCCTTGTTAACCAAATTCTGATGGGGCTTGTGGCAGGAGGGCAGGGCTGAAGCATCCTGCCCAAGTTCATTTTAACTCTAAACATGACTAAATCAGGACAGACAACTATCTCTTCTAATTTCCTTGCCCCCAGGACAGGAGGAAGTGAATAATCATGCAGCCTCTTCTGTGCATGAAGTTCCCCTCCATCTCTGGGGTGGGGCAGTCATCACTTGCTAGTCCTGTTACCTGCTCCCTAAGGTACCAGCTAAGGAGCCTGCTCTCCCATCTCTGTTTCAGTTAAGGGCTGGTCTAGTGGGGCTGACAAGATGAGGAAAGAGCAGTGATTTCTTCCTCCGCCCCTCCAATTCAGCAGCTCTGATTCCCAGTCCCAGAGGCTCTGAATAGGAAGGTGGCAAATTTACATACGTCTTGAAGGAAAACTACACTTTAAATCACAGGTGATCCCTCTTGACAATTCCACTTGACTTTCAGAACAAGAGCTAGGAGACAGTAATAGAGAAGGGCGTCTGATGAGAAAATTAGCAGAGTACCACTCTTCCCCTCCCCCAGGCCCTGTGCACTGCTCTGAGCAGTTCTTGCCTATTCACTCTTAATGAAGCTCCCTTTAATGAAGTATTTCTTGTGCTGTCTTCCTCTTCCTGTCTCTCCTTGTGGTGCTGAGAATCCCATGATAAAACAGGTAGAGAAGAGGTCTAGCCAGATTCTCCCTGTTCTTTCCCTTGGGGACACCCAGGTGATGTGTTCCAAAGCCATGGAGCTGCCATCCCTCCCAGCAGCAGCAGCACACTGCAGGAGCCCAGAGGGAGGGATGGAAAGGCTGTTGTAGTCTTTGGATGAATGTCAAACATCACACTGCTGTGGGGAGGAATTGCTCTCCGTACCTATAGTGGCAGCCATACAGCTGAGGGACAGCCGGTAGTCTGGGAACTGGAGTAGCAAACATCACAGAAGCACAGAATAAGCTGAGTTGGAAGGGACCCTCAAAGATCACTGAGTACAAACCCTGGCCCTGCACAGCATGACCATGAGAGTCACACCATGTGCCTGAGAGTATCACTGCTGGGGGTTGGCCACTGCTTTTCCCATTCCCCCTTGTTGTACTTCAGTCTCTTTGTCAAAGTCATGTCAGGTTCTGCAGAGAGTCTTTCTTGAGGTACTGGTAATATGTGGATTTCTGTTCTCTCTAATGTCATTAACATGGTGTACCCAGCCTGTACCATTGTTGCGGTGTGATTTCATGGTTCCTCCCCTGAAGATTCTCCCCAGATGTGTCAATCACCTTTCCTTTCCCCACCCTGACCCTGCTGAGCATCAACTGAGTGATTGGCACATTCAAAAGATACCCTCTACCCCTTGGGGGCATTGGGCCACCTAGGTGTCCTTCCTCCTTTAAGACCTTCCCCCCCACACCTGGTTGGTGGGCTCCCTGTCCCTTCCCCTGTCCCCTCCCTCAGGTAAAAGGAGCCAGCAACCACGCGGCTAGAGATTCGGTTGGAATTCTGTTACAGTTCTGTTACAGTTCTGTTAGGTTCTGTTAGGGAGTAGCTGAATTCAGAGGCCCGTGGGCCAGAATAAAGCTCTGGATTATAAACTCTTCTTCTGAACTGACTCCTTTCCTTCACCATCACCTTAAAGCTTCTCCATCAAGGGAAACTAGAGGAGAACCAGAGCCCAGGCATGTCCAGACTTGTCTCCACATGCCCAGCAGCAGCCAGCTGGCCAAAAGTGTCTCTGGGGTGAAACACCACAGCAGCCGCTCTTTGGTCCGGCAGCGAGGGCCAGGCAAGCCAAGGCACATCCCGTCTGCATATTGGTAACACCAATATACCATGTATAAGACTGTGATCAGAATACAATTACTGGGGAGTGATGTTCCCCATCATGCTAACAGAAATGATGATTGAGGAAAATTCTTATCACGACTTGGCAATGTTTATTTTTTAACATTGTGGCTGAATGCACCAATAAATAACAGTATTTTTAAAGGTCACAGTGATGAAGATATACAAAGACTACTTATCATTAGCAATGTTTTCTGTGGGGACTGTTACATAATTTGTGCACAATCAACAAAAAAATGATTTTGTGTTTTCTGCAAAGACCAGAGGAATGCTGATCCCAAGTCTGGGAAGGGGCAGCCTGCCAGCAACCAGGCAAGGATACTGCCTTATTTGCAGCTGGCAAATTGGCAAAACAATAAAAATCCTTCAGATGGGCATTGTCCAAATTCATTTCATTGGGGCCCCAAAGCAGTTTATGCAATCCATGTAAAGCAACTGATACACCCAGGCCACAAAACTGTTTTACCATTAAAATCCAAAATCTTGGCAAAAACACGTCCTTCCAAGATAGTGGAGAAACTCCTCAACAGACCAACATTTCTACTGCCATGAAAGAGTCCTTTGAAATCTGCTCCTAAGTGACATAAAATGATGGTTATTGGATAGTAGGAGCAAAGGACTTTTCCTGCCTGTGAACTGGGGAAAGACTGGTTTGCTTGGTTCTGCAGAGCTGCAGAGTCGACACAGGTTTGGAACTCTGCAGCCCTGCAGACTTGCTTGAATCGAGCTCATGGCCCAGGCAGGCTTTAACCTCGGTGTTGTTCCTCTTGACCAAGGCCTGTCCGGCAGGCACTGAGCTGGGTAGGTATCCCAGCCCAGGTCAGAGCCAAATGAGGAGCTGAGGGAGGCAAAGGCAAGGATTTTATTCCCACCTGATGTGATACCTTAAGCAACACCATTCTTCTGCAGGTGGGGGAATGCAACAATGTGCCAACTTCAGAGCTTATTGCATTTTCCTCTGTACAGGACAAAGGGGCTTGGGGTGTTGTTTGGGGCCGTGCACCTTGCACTGCAATGTGAGCACTTCGTGAGCCTTGGGGAGCTTCCCTTTCCCCTGCTCCTCACTGCAGAGAAACCAGCACCTTCCTGCCCACTTTATGTCCTGTTCTGTCGCTGATGTTCTGTCCCTCTCGTCAGGGCCTTTGCTCTTGAAGCTGTGGAGGTTTTACCCTTGTAGAAAGATATCAAGTGTCCAACTCCTGTTGCAGGGGGAGGAGGGAGGGAACGGAGAGCAAAAAGGTCTCTAGAAAATACCAACCACAACATAGTAATTTCTGAAGGACCATGGAAATGTTAGCTTTGTGCTTCACTTTTTGCAAATATCAGAGAACAACAGTAAAACAGGACAAGTCTTCAACTCCTACATTGGCTTTGGATCACGGCAGCTGTTTCGTGCCTGCTGCTCTCTGGTACCAGTTGAGCTGGGCCTGTTCTGGCTCTGCTCTGCAAGGGGAGTTTACAGGGGATTTGGCTCAGCTGCCACCATCACTTTGTGGGGCAGGGCTTTGCCACCTTGGGATACCCATGGAAGGGGTTTGCAAAAGGCAGCCAAGGAAAGACCCATAATAATCTCATTATGATTAGGCTTGAACACCCTCTGCAGCTGCCATCTGCAACTCCCATGAAAAAGCTTGAGCAATTTACCAGATCAAAATGATGAAACCCTGAGATGCTTCAGGCCAGCAGATGGTCACAGGCAGAGGAAGCTGGGTTTGGCACCAGTGTCCCTGTGTCAGTCTTCACTCAGCCCTGCCATACACCTCAGCCACTGTATGAATTTTCTCACAGTGAGCAGCCCAGCTCCTGGCCAGCCAGCATGGTCCTGTAGCCAAGAAGAACTTCCAGGATGTGTCCAGGTGTAGGATTCCTTAGTTTACAGCATTCCCACCTGAAACACTGGTTTAACTACAAGTTACCTCACAGTGCATTAAAAAAAAAAAAAAAAAAAAAAAAAAAAAAAAAAAAAAAAAAAAAAAAAAAAAACCACCAAAAAAAACCACCAAACTTAGAAAGTCCCATTCCATCATGCCTAGGGAAGAATTTCTGGGGTTATAGAATTTAGACCTCAAAGGTTTACAATCCCAGCAAGATAAGGCAGTACAACAGCCTCCACACTTTATGGTGTAAGCTTCTGAAGAGGTCAAAATGGCTTAGCATGAGGGTCAGTTTTACTCAAAGTCTCTGTTTGAGGAGGGGAAATAACATCCTATATCTTCATAGCTGGTTTCAACATAACTATTACATAATAAGGGTTTGGATTGTTTGGTTTTCTCTGGTAGCCTCAGTGGGTTTTTTGCTTCCAGTGAGACAACAAAATGAATCTTGAAATGAAACGGTGCCTCTGAGCAGGCCTCTGGCCAGCTGGGCCATTACATGTTCTGTGCCTTTGTAGGGGCAAGTGAGGAACTGTCATTGCTCTGGGATGCGTCAAGGGGATGTGCACAGGCAGCATCAGTGTCCTGGTGTCTGTGTGATGTACAGTGGTGAAAATGGCCTGTTCAGAACAACCTTAAAAGCACCTTAATAAGAAACTATGGATAGTTTTGCAGAACCTTCTAGAAGGCTCCCATGCCTTGACTGATGACTACAGTAATCTACCACAAAGAACTAGGAAACCTTCATCTTGAGCCATCGTGTGTTGCAAACATGTGGAAAACTTGGGAAAGCAAGCTATTAGCAATGACCTAAAAGCAAGCAAGGATTTGTTCAAAGGAGCAATAAATAAATATTTCATAAAATGAGTCACAGGAGTCTAGGTGATTTTACTGGGTGGAGATATGTCTTGGTTTGAAAGACAGG
>WBNO01020988.1:0-80162 GCA_013400575.1 Peucedramus taeniatus
TTATTAAATTGGTGTATTCATTTATAACAAGGACCACTCGAAATCTCAGAAGCAGAAGTTTCCTCCTAAGGACAGCAAGGGTGTTTGAGTGTACTTTATTTATTCTGTGCTAAAGCTATCCTGGTCCATCATTGGCTTGCAGTGAGGCTGGATCAGCTCACTGGGTTCTGTGCTGACACCAGCCTTAGTCTCAGCTGGAAGCACAGCCTGGAAAAAGCAGTGGAAAAAAGTATCAGCTAGAAAATGTGAGCAAGATGGGGGCTGAAAAAAATGCAAGTATCTTCACCCTCACAGTAGTCCAATCAATTGATGAGGGCAGGTGAGAGTGTGAGAATATTTACTCCAGCAAGGTTATCTGACCGGGGACTCTGTCAGTTGAGAATTCCGAGGGGAAAAGGGAGAAACCACAAAGAAATATGGTCAAAGACATGACAAACCCACCATGGAGACACTGACAAGGAACAAACCCTGCCAATCCCACTGATGGATGGGCTGCTCAGACACCACAGGCACTTCCAGCAAGATCAGCATGAGGCAGGAATGGTATGTGTCCCTAAAAACCACCTGCTAGGGTGTGGGAAACCAGGAAATCCCTCTTGCTGCCTTGGATGGGCTGAGACCCTGGCAGGGGACTCAGAGAGCTTGGCATGGAGCCATAGACCCCTCTGCCCTTGATCTTGAGCCATGGAAACAGTTACCAACTTTATATGAGGAATTACAAACCACGGAAAGTAGAATAAAATAAGTAGCTTATTACTCAGTAGAGAAATAGAATGTTAGGATTCATATGAGAAGTGTACAGGGGGGTCAAGAAGTGTACAGGGGGGTCAAGATGGAGGAATCTGGGTGTGTACTGCCCTCCTTCCTTCTTCTTCATCGTCTCCATTTTCTTGGTGATGTTGGCACTTGGGGATTGGTTTAGAGTAGAAGTTCACTGTCTAACATAGGTGATAGGTATTGGGAATTGAATGTAAATAATGTCTACATAGTTTATAGTATAAAAAGACAGCACAGCCTCGGGGGTGGGCAGAGTGCCTTGGACTGACCTGCTGAGAGCATCTCGGCTGGTCAGGGAGAACATGTTATAGATAAGAAATAATAAACAACCTTGAGAACAAAAGCCAAGCAGCTCTGACTCTTTCTTTGACCATCTGGCTGTGAAAAGGACTCTCGGGAAATTCCCAGGCAGGTGGAAACTCGAGACTAGGGGAGACTAATGGGAATGAGGAGCCTTGGAAAAGTGGTGGAGAGGAACAGGCTATAAATAAACCCTACAAAACATGAGCAAAATTTTGCCAGGATTAACCTCCCTATTTGCAATACCAAGCATTAAGGCCTTTAGGCTTGGCCTTGGTCTGCCTGAGGGCAGACTTTGCCTATAGATAAATACGATTTAAAGTTACCTTTTGGGATGTCAAACCCTACAGCAAGTCTGTGAACTCAAAAATGCTTTAAAATGCAGATAAGGCAAAGCTGGAGCTGTCTGGGCTTTTTAAGGTAGAGGGAGATTTTAAACGGGTGTTTACTAAGGTTAAAAAAGCCCTCTAAGAACATCAAGTCCAATCATTAACCCAGCACTAAATGGTGTCTGTAAGTACCAAGATTGCATTGTTTTGAACATTTCTGGGGATGGTGACTCCACCACTTCCCTGGGCAACCTGTTCCAATGCCTGACAACCCTTTCAGGAAGAAATCTTTCCTAATATCCAACCTGAACCTTCCCTGGGGCAACCTGAGGGCATTTTCTCTGGTCTTGCCACTTGTTACCTGGGAGAGAAGAGACATTTACCAGTTCTACACTAATTTCAGAAAACTATGTCTGAATCAGAGTAATGGTAGCGCAATGGGCCTTTCTTTACAACTGCAAATCTTTCAAAGATGGCCAGATTTTCCAAGGTTTCACCCTTGCTTCCCTGAAGGCATCTGAAGCCAAACCTCCTCTTTACTGTTTCATTGCATTTACCACCAATCACTCCAGATTTGGGATTATCTCACCATCACTACACAAATTTTGCACATCCAGTTCTATGTTGATTAGAGTTTGAGGACCTCAAAGAGGTTGTGGAGTCTTTGGTTTATGGCAAGAGCTGTGTGCTGTGAAGACTTTAAAGAAAATAATTGGGATTATAGGTTATTTGGGAAAGCCTAGATCTGGCAGCAGTTGCAGACAGATCTTACAGCATGCAGAACTTTATAGCCACACTCCACAAAATGCTGAATTAAGGACAGAACATCCTGATATATTGCAGGAAATCCTGCCCAGTCTCAGAAAGAACCTCAAATGAGTGAAGAACCACCCAGCTGCAGCAGTGAATGCCTACCTACATTTATCTCCCTGCTTGCCACTGATGCTCTGGGCTCCACAGGGAGTGGGGTAATTGTGCCAGTTCCTTGTTCCTCCCCATTGGAGAGTGGAAGATGCAGTAGATGTTGAGATAAAGAGAAGTCAAACATGCCCCTGAACCAAAGTCTTGTACCTCTCAGGGCAGTGCTATGTCTTGGAGAGAGCAACAGCAGCAGTAACTCTCCAAAGATTTGCAAGTCTGCAAGTTATTGGCACTGGGAACGTTTTTTGGTCTCAGGCTATCACCAGGACACACACCCCACAAAGACATGGCCCTGAACTTGATGAATAAATGCAATTATTGATAATTAATAGGCCTTTAAGAGTCAGAACAAGGAAGGCTGTGAGTACACTGACAGAGGAGGACCAGAGACATTCCACCCAGAGCTGTGGAAGAAAATGAGAAGGATACAGAGTACTGTTAAAATATGAAAAGGATGTTAAAGACAGCTTCAATTACCTAGACTATAAATGCATATACCATCTGCTAGCAATTCTTTGCATCTCAAAAAGAAGTCTCAATCGAGTCAGCACCATTCAGCTTTTCACACACTGCAAGTGGCAGTATTAGAAAGATCTGTTCTGAACTTCCCCATCATCCCCACCTCTCCAGCTTCTCCAGCCTACCAGATGGCTGAAAACACAAAAGTGAAGAATGCGTTTAAAACTACCACTCCCTAATTTAGGAGGGAACACATTCTTATCAAATGAAAAAAAGGATGAAGACATTTATAATTTCCAACTTTTCTGAAGCTGCAGAGAAAGATTTTCACTCTGACAACTTGTACTAGCTGGCCTGGAATCCGCAGGCAGCAACATTTAAGAAGTAATTTGAAACTGAAAGAGTACTTTTGGGGAAAGTGTCTCAAATGCCAGACAGATCTATTAAGACAGTTCTTGACAGACTAATCTTTAAGCCTTTCTTTTTTAGTGTGAGATTTGTATCGATTTTTAAAATAGCAATCCCATTACTACACATTAACAGTATGGATAAACATCTCTCCGAGTATTTAGGATTACAACAGGACAAAGACAGAATGGGAGGGCAGTAATTTTCCATCACACAGTAGGTGAGTTTAACGGGTATCTGTAAATCAAGTCCACCTCTAAAGCAAATTTTCGGCACAGCCGGAACTCTGATGACCTTTTTTGTTACCCAAATCCACTATGTACTTGGCACTCTGCTCCCTTCCCAGCAGTCAGCTCAACATCCTGTTACTCACCTTACTGCCTTTCCCACTGCCAGACTTGGAAATTCCCTTTCTAATGTGTCTAATTGTCACAACTTTAGGAATAAAAGAGGAAAACCAGGAGCAAGTGTACCTATCTATGCATGAGGCTCAATCGACAAGAATGCAGGAAATGGACTCCATCTCAGAGGTCTTTTCCAACCTAAGTGATTCTGTGAAAAGAAACATCCCAACAGAAAAGGAGAGGCAGGCAGTTCCCTTCACAGCAGTTTGGATATCCAGGGCCAGAAAGACCCTGCCCAAGCACAAAGGCTGCTCATGGACTTGTCCCATTATCAGACCTGTAAGTCTGACCAGACTCGCAACAGCACCAGTATCACAGCCTAAATAAATGAATAAACAAATGCTATTGCAGTAAATCCTTCTATTCCCTATCCCAGAGATTCCTTGAGCTCAGCGGGCTGGTATATGCATCAGCCTCAGAGTAGATCACAAAATCCCAGAATGGTGTGGATTAGAAGGGTTCTTAAAGCTCATCTCATCCCAATCCCTTCTGCCATGGGCAGGGACACCTTCCACTATCCCAGGCTGCTCCAAGCTGTGTCCAACCTGGCCTTGGACACTTGCAGGGATCCAGGGGCAGCCACAGCTTCTCTGGGCACCCTGTGCCAGGGCCTGCCCACCCACACAGGGAAAAATTTCTTCCCAATATTCCATCTATCCCTGCCCTCCGGCAGTGGGAAGCCTGTCCTGTCACTCCAACCCCTTGTAAATAATCTCTTTCCATCTTTCCCATAGGTTCCTTTCAGGACCTGGAAGGGTCAGTTATGTTACCCTGGAGCCTTCTCTTCTCCAGGCTGAACAATCTCAATTCTCTCAGCCTTTCTTTTTGTCTCCACCAGTTGCCAGAGTTGTGTAACAACAACTTACCTGATTCACCCTTGTTTCCAGGTACAGAATAAACTACTGTATTTTCAAGATTTCTCTCAAAATCCAACGTTTATGCTATCGCACACTTTCCCCTAAACACACACACATTTAAGGAGCTCATTTTCAAACAAGGCTTCACAACCATGGTTTGGATTATTTTAAAGCTCAACTCGCAGATTTACAGGTGCTCCTGGCTATCAGGACATTGAACAACAGAAGGATTGCTCAGAGGGGCATAGCAGTAAAGACTGGAGCCCAAGAATGCTCAGCTGGATAAAACCTGTGACAATGTGGCTGAACCTAGGTCAGGTCAAGGGCCATACCTTTGGATGTGGAAGAATTAAGTTAGAGATCCATGGTGGGGCTGCCTACATTGTTCTTTGGTTTAAAAATTGAATTAATCCAAAACATTCAGAGATATTTTAAATGACAAAAAAATTAGATGTTATCAAAGTGTGATCTGCAAGTGCTACCTGATCAATGAGGGAGGCAGGGAAAATGGGAATAGAAAGAGAGTTTGCAGGGAAGTCTCTCTCCTGGGCTGCAGTGGAGGGTACCACCTCTCCAACCCCAGCATTCCTAGTGATAACAGATTCCACAGTGTTCTGAGTCTCTCCAAAATGTCTTGTAGGGTTGGAGGCCTAACTGGGTGCCTTTAAAGCCAATGGACTTCACTCCTGAAGCTTTCCTGCCCTATGGGAAGGAAGCTCCATGTAAGCCTGCTGCCTCCAGGCACATCTTTTCCAAGCGCTGTTCCCTCTCTTCCACCTCAGACAACCTCTGCTCATGCCCTGCAATTGCTTTTTCCAAGTTCCCTCTTATAGAACTGGAAAAAAGCCACAAGAATAGACCTAATTGCTGCTCCAGCTTCTTTAGAGTGGCAAATAGCCTTGAATATCAGTGAAGATGGCTTCACACATGGGCACAGCTCCAGACCCTCCCACCTTGTTCCTGTATACCTTAGCAACAAGTGCTAGTAGTGAACCTTGGACCACCTCCACCTCCACCATCCTGGCTGGATCACCTCAGAACCAGCACAGCTGACCAAAGGGATAGCCTACACCATGTAGCACCATGCTCAGCCAAGAAAAAGAAAAGGAATCCTTGGGGTCTTTATTTAGTTCCCCATTCTGCTGAGGGGGACAGGGAGTGAGTATGAGTCCGTGTGGGGTTGAGTCACAAGAGAGCATCACTGGGTTCCCAGGTGTCCCAGGTGTCCTTCACCCTCTCTGAAGATGTCACCCAACATCTCAGAGCCCAGGTGTTACCTGGCTGATTGTAAAGGACAGAGCCATGACCTTCTTCAGACTCTCAAGTGCAGAAATGCACTGAGAGAGATCAGAAATTTCAGCTAATCTTTCCATTAGGGTCCCGCTACACAAACTCCCAAAACTGAGGGTCAGAGGAGTATCAATTTGCTTTCTGAGTGGATTCTCTGCCCTTAAGGCTACAGATCATAATGGGAAAAAACAAAAAAAGCCCTCAAACAGGCCAAGTACTAGAAAGGTGATAAACCCCACACCATTAAAGCAGAGATTTAAAGGCAGATACATATTCTACCTGATCTGATTCTGCTGTGAAATACCCAGGGCTGTTACAGAAGTTCACATTAGTTCTTCCATTAGCTCCATCAAGAAAGAATGTTTGCATGGGCTTTGCCAAGAAGAGTGGAAAGTTCACAGAAAAAATAAAAGAGAAAAAAAGAAGAACATTCCACTATTTCCACATTTATTCTTACAGAGCCAGCTGTTATAGGTAATAAATGATAAAGCTGAATTAATAATCAAAAATAGGTTTTTATTTTGCGACTGAGATACGGTCTCCGATAGCCACAATCAAAGAGGCAGCATCGAGCCTGGGACTGGCGCTGGGTGAACTCTGGGCTGACCCCTACCGCATCGGATCCCCTCTGTTCACAAATGCTGTCTCCTTTGGTCTGGTTTTATACAGTTTTTTTCGCCTGGGGCAGAAGTTCTCCTATTCTTTTCCTCCCTTCATGTATTCATGTAGTCCCCTTTTCTCTGTGCTGGCCTGGACAAAGCCATTTCTGGGAAGCCATGAATGCTGCTGTTGAGTTATGGGAACCGACTCCTGCTTGTGAGTTAAGACTTTTAACGATTTTTTTATACAGGCACAACTTATTTCACATATATTTTACATAAGCACGAATTATTCCATAACATATATTACACAGTGGAGCGGGACAGCAGAGCAACACCCAGGAAACCTCTTGTTGTGCAAGCTCACTGCCACCCTGAACCCAGGGCTGATGTCTTTTAGAAAGCTCCTATTGTATCCATTATTTGGACTCTGCTGCACCTCTCCCTGGCCTGGAAGGAGGAACACAGAAGGGAAAAGGGAGCTGTCCCATTCCAGGCCACACCCATTAAAAGCCTGAGCTTCTTTCTCCAAAATATTTCTAGCAGAATACATTGAATATCCTACAGGTGTAGTAAGGTTTGAACACAACACTTCTTTTTTCCTGCCTCCACCTCACTACTCACCTGTATTTCAACATTCACACAGCCAGGTTGAGTTCTCATCTGTCTGTTGAAGAACCCCACACCTGGCCTGAGCAGCTTAGGGACAACAGTAGGATATACCAGACAGAGAAACCATCAAAGGGAAATAAAATGTATAAACAGCTTCTGGAAGGAGCAGCTGGGTCTCATAAATGAGACTCAGGGAAGCTGGAACAGAGAGAGGTGGGCAGGAACAGGGATCAGTCTTGATCAGGGAAGACTTTTCTTAAAGCAATTTCTAGAGCAGCACTAAGGAAAGCAAGTGGCAGTTTGTCCGTGCTGCTCCCACACAAACTGCTTTTGTGATTAAAACCCAATCCTGTTTTTATATATCAATACTAAAATCCCACACAATTCTTTCAGCCTCCGATTATCATAAAGAAAAAGGTTTCAGTGCCCTTTTTAAAAGCAAGAATCACATTTTTAAATATAATTTTGTCTCCCAAGATCCAGTTTCCTTTCTGCCACTAGATGTCCCACAAGTAAGAGGAGAATCCAGATGGGAGCACTGTGAGCGAATTGTAATTTGGATTTATTTTCATTTGAGCTGCTTTGAACTCTTAATGTATTGTGATATACGTTATGGAATAATTCATGCTTATATGAAATATAGATGTAATAAGTTGTGCACGTATGGAAAAATCTCTGAAAGTTTTAAACCCACAAGCAGCTGCCGGGGAGAGATTGCTTCACAGAATTACAAAACCATGGATGGCAGCAGAGGGGAAACCTAATTAACAAACTAAAAGACCTGGCTCCAGCGGAGATGAACCCCTTCCTGGGACTGACTGGGGAGCACCGGGCGATGATCAGTTGACAAGTACCCACACCAGGGTCCTTAGACCTTCACATCTGAATACCAGGCTCCTGTCAGAAACAGCTTTGTCCAGTCCAGCACAGAGAAAAGGAAACCTCATGGATACGTGAAGCAACAAAGGAATAGGAGAACATCTGCCCCAGGCGAAAAAAACTGTATAAAAACCAACCCGATGGAGGCGGCATTTGTGAACAGAGGGGGTTTAATGCAGGAGAGGTTAGACCAGAGTTCACCCAGCGCCGATCCCGGGCTCGATGCTGCGTCTTTAATTGTGGCTATCAAAACTCTATTTTGATCACAAAATAAAATATCAAAATTTTGATTATTAATTCGGCTGTATCACTGATTTACCTATAACAGTATTATTCAACTCAGTGAAAGCTTTCTCTAATTTGTAAATACAACAAAAAACTCTTTCTTGGATTGATATATTCATTTAACAGTAATTTTGATGGTGTAATATTAGATGTTAATCCCATATTCAGGTTGTTTATATGCTTTAGTTCTCTAACTTTTAAATATAATGCAATTCTAGCAGGGAAGCATTATAGTGAAGCTATTACCCCATGGGAACAGTTTTTTGTTGATGTTTATTTCAGTATTAAAATAAACATCAGAGCAAGAACAGTAAAGTATCATTGAAAAATGAGGATATGCTGTGTCCCATCAGCCAGGTAATTAATGACAATCAATATAATCAATCCCCTGGGTACCTTAGCAGCAACTACTCTGCAGCTGGACTTTGTTCCACTGTTCAGCACCCTCTGGTCATTTGGCCAGTTTTCAGTTTGCGCCACAGGCCACTTCCTTGAGCTGCCCTTTATCAGCCGCTCTGTAAGGATGGTGTGGGAGACAGCATCAAAGGCTTTAGTAAAGTTGAGGTAGACACTGGTCCTCCTTCATCCACCACTGAGTAACTGCATAGAAAGCTGACACACAAACAAAATTTTGCCTACAGTGAAACTGTTTTCCCTAGTGGGAACTGGCAATATCCCTATGCATGCAAGAAGTTTCTCACCCCTGCCTGGCTATAATATCCCAGGGGCTTCTGTGTGTTTTCCAGGAGAAAAACAGGCAAGAAAGGACAGAAAAGAACTCCAGAGACAGGAGAAAACTCAACCCCAGTGAGACTGGAAACCTCTGAAGCTTGACTTTTATAAGGCAACAGGATTTCATCCCACAGTTGGCACAGCCCCGTGTGCAACAGAGATTTTCTGCTACAAGGGGTGGATCATTTCAGCCCAGTGTGGACACCAAGCATTTGACAGCCACATAAATAAACTCTATTTTTATTTTGCAGAACAGTTTCCTGATTTCCTGTCACCACTCATGTCTCAGCACACAAAACCCCTAAGTAAACCAAGGAAGGAGATATTTTATTCATGAGTGCAAAGCCCAGCTGAGTTCTGAGAAACCTTATTGTTTCTTTTGAGGTGTCTCCTCTCCAGGCATGGAGCTGTGCAGTGCATCACATGGAAAGTGTCACAAGTACCCAGCACAACAAACTTGGCAGAAGATGCACAGGGAATGGCCAGTGTGTGAGAAGAGGCTTCTGTGGTCCACTGTCAGGCTGGTCCCAGCTCTACTTTGTGTATTCTAGCTGCTTAATCCAATTACATGAAACGACCAGCTAAAGATTAGATGAGAAGGAAGTCAAGGAAGTGACTTTGGCCCAGGACTCAACTGACAGATGCCAAGTTACACAGTACAATTCCCTTAGTAAACCTGGATTTATTTCTGCAGCCCTTCTCTTCAGCCATTGCAAATAAACAACTCAACAGCATCTTCAGTTCAGGAGTTTTGCCCTCAAGACTGTCAAAACACAGCTAAGCTCAGACCCATCTCCTGCTTCATTAAATTGGGGTGCTGACTTATGTAAGCCACAGAAAATAAGCTGTTGAATTTGTCCTTGCTTTTCCAAGTGGTGCTGGGAACACTGCTTGACTGTGGAAAGAAACACAGATTCATTGCCTGTTCAATGTTTACCTGTGAAACATTCCCCATTCTCACAAGCACGGGGAACAGCAAATGTTCCAATAGTATCACAGCTCTGTCTTCATGGAGAAGTCCATGAAAACGGAGCTGGAGGCAGGCTGAGTACAGAGCCACAAGAACTAGCACCCTGATGGCACCAGTAGTCCCTAACTGCCCTGAGCAGCCTCTACCTGCAGTCCTGTTGATGCCTTAAGGAGCTGGAACAGAGGCTAGATGGAGTTAAGAGGAATAAAGAGGATATTTATTGAAGTGCCTTCAAAGGCCACACCCTGGCAGTACCAGAGTGAGTCGTGGCTCTGCCTGGATGGCTCCAAGATGGAAGCAAAAGAGGGCCTGGTCATGAGATCTCACATTTTTATAAGTTTTAGTCCATTTGCATATAGGAGGTAAATGTCCAATTAATAGCTTCAAATTACGAAGTTTCATCCTCCTTGCTTGCTTGCCCACCCTCCTCTTTTCAAGCTGTTTATGCTTTGGGCCTGAAATTTGAAGAGATTGTCCTTGAATCTCCAGCTAGAATAGGACTGTTTTGTCTTCACCACCATGTGAAAAGATCCTAGTAACACTTAATATAAACCTAAAAGCTGCACACTAAAACAGAACAGAAAAACTTAAAACTTAAGGTATCACTTCACTCTCCGGAGTGTCCTGTTCAGCTCCATGCCTGGCACCCAGTCCTGACCTGAGCTGGAAGGCAGGTGACCCCTTGGACCCATCTGCAGCCTTGCCTACAGCCCCAATTCCTGCTGCTCCTGTCTGGACCCCTGGATGCATCCTGGTCCATCCCCTCACTTGGGCTGGGACTTTCCATAGACCCTTTTACCAGCACCTGCTCTGTTGCTGCATCCCCATGGGCCTGAGGGAAAGGTTTCAAATAGCAAAGCCCAGCCCTGATGTCGCCCTGATTTTCTCAAGTTTTACTGAGCCTTCTGATGTTTGCATTCTTTGCACAAACTTTCTCATGCACTTTAAGTAAATAACTTATTGTTTTGCATTCCTTTATGGAGGACGAGCAACCTGACAGACAGTTAGGTTGTCCAGTGACATTGAGGAGGTGGCACTGTAACCCTCCAATGACACTGGGATTTTAGAAAGATATAAATATGAAGTCAGATGTTTTAATAAAAAGTTTTTTCAGTTTGCTACCACCAGAGCTGCTCCGTGTCATTTTTGTGTCGCCTCCCGGGACCGGGGTGACACCCTGGCTGTGGTTCTGATGGTGTTTGAGGCATTTTGTCCCTGTCCCAATGGATGGATTGCAGGGGACTGTGGCAGCTGTATTTACCAGCCTGAAGTGCCTTGAGTGCTCAGAAGTTTCACAGACAGTTCACAGGCACACCACCCCTGGAGACAGCCTTCAAGGAAAATTCCTAAGGACAGGAAAGCAGTTTCACTTTGCTATCAGCACTAGGAAGCTCCTGTTAAGCACTTCTGAGCCCCTCAAATTTTAATTTTATTGTACAATCCCTCTAGCAGCTTTTGGTTTCTCCCTGCCTCCTTTTCCTGATACTCCTGGCTCTTTGGAGATCCACAACGTTCCTCTCACCGGGATTCAGCTGGATGCAGGATTTGGCCATATTTCTCCCATACACAGCCCTGCCAGCTCCCACAGGCACCGTGCAGGTGAGGACAGCAGCTTCCTGAGATGCAAACCCATTCACTGCCCAGCATCCAAACATTTCTGTGCAGGTGTCACTAACCACTGCCCCTGAAAACACCTTGACTCATGGTCTCAAGGGTCACTTGGTATTTGCTGTCCCAAAGCAAATGGAACTGGAGCAGCTGGACACAAACCAAACTCTGGAAACACCCTGTGGATCCAAAATCCCCCTGTGACCATGTAAGAGCAAGTGACAGAGGACAGGCCAGCATCTGGAGCTCCAACATCAGGCTGCAGGACAGCTCCTTGGAAACTGGATTTGTCTGAACTGCACATGGAATTGTTTGTAGATCAATACCTTGCAGACAGAATAAACCCACTGGTTTGGTAATAAGGAGGTTGAGTACATATTTCAGTCTTTTGCCTAGATATATGCCACCTCTGCAAGCTGAAAGGAGAAGCAGGCAATGAATATTTTGACAAATATTCAAAAGGTTGTACCAACACAAGCTCATGGAACACACAAATAGGAAAAAACCACACATGCTTTGCATTATTTCTTTCTTATGAATTAGCCCAAGAGGCACACAGATTGCTAGCTGAACTTTTTGGAAAAGTGTTACTTAATTTAAGTGCTCTAGTCTAGCAGTTCTGGTTTACATATATTTAACTTCCCCTTCCCACACAAACTTTGTATTTTAACAAATAACTGATTTCTTCAATGGATTATTCTCCTCTTAAAGATAGCACTGTCATGGCAGGTCACTGGTTTAGCAATCTTTAAACTTAAATCCATTTAACACACGAGCCCACAACCTTATTTTTCTGATTTGGCTGAAGGTGGAGCTGTCTGGGTGCATGAGCTGACTTGCCTGTGAAAGCAGATGGCATTTTCCTTCCCCAGCTGATACCAAGGCATTCTCAGAGCAACTCAAACCCTTCCACACTACCATTCTCTGGCAAAATATGCATATAATATTAATGACAGTTATTTTTGTCCTGTGGCGCATTCAGTCCTAGAAGAAGAGGGGGAATATTTTCCTATTTCCTGAAGAATCTTTACTGAAAAATCCAGTAAATCTGAACAAAATAGAAAGTAGAGGGGTGTTTTCCCCCCACCCAAGTGCATCTTTCTTGTATTACTTCTGCAAAGATGAATATATAGTTATCCATAAAGGTATCTAAGGACAGGATATCTAAGGACAGTATTATTAGAATGCATGTTTTTCAAGCTCAGAAGCTACAGGATAAAAGGTCAAAGCAGACAATATATAAAGGAGTTTGCTTTTGGAATGTCTGCCTAGTCAGATGCTGGACAACTGATCTTGTCTGGGGGCTGTCTGGTACAAGAATGACAAAACTCAGTCAGGACCTGCTGAATTTGCAGTCAACTTTGGCACTGGCATGGTTATCTAAAATACCTGGACTCAAACAAGATCCTGGCACTGCTGGCTGAACTTCCCACCTCTAATCCAGGCTGCCAGCAAGAAAACTACCAGGTGGCAAACAAGAAAAGCAATTCCTCAATCATAGACAACAAGGCACCAGAGTTTTGTGTCAATCCAGCTACAGCAAACATTCTCGAACATTCTTCCAGGGATCCAGGGGCAGTCATAGCTTCTCTGGCAACCTGTGCCAGGGCCTCACCACCCTCATAGTCAATAATTTCTTCCTAATATAAATCTAAATCTAATGTAAATATCACTACAGAGCTCTCATGTTAAGAATTCCCACCTTCTGTAATGAAGATTAATTTATCCCAGGACTGTGTCCAGGCAATTCTCTCTGCTATGGACCTCAGCCATGAAATGAAAATAGAGGCTACAATAGCAAAGAAAATAAAACTGACCAGTGCCATGACTGTGCAGGGAGAATTGTAAAAGTGGCTCCCTTAAATAATCCTTGACAGAAAACAGCAAGCACTCACTGAGACCTCACCTAGAATTAAAAGCTGCAACACCTGCTGGGCTTTAAGTAACACATAGAAGGTACCAACCCAGGTGTTACAGAACAATAGGTGCATGAATTGGAGAGGATGTGCTCCAGAAGGCTGCTGCAGAGGTGTTGAGCAGTGACTGCTTTCTCCTTAACTCTGGGGTCTGAGTGCAGAGTTCAGGAGCAGACTGTTGGCACTCCCCTCCTGCAGTAAGCTGCAGGAACAGGCTGACTGAGGAGCTACGGAACAGGTTGAAGCCATGAGATGGACAATTGACAACACCAGGGTCACACTGATAGCAGTGTCATCCACTTCTGTGCAGGCCTGGTACAGAAGGAGCAATTCCCCTTCCCTGTGGGGGAGAACAGAAGTGTTCCACCAAACCGCAACACAGACTCTGAGGATTCCCCTGTGTAATAGATGGTGTGGATTAATTCATGCTCCTATGAAATATAAGAATAATGGTGAAATAACTTATGTTCATAAACGAGTTGTGCATGTATGAAAAATCTCTAAAGGTTTAAACCCACAAGCAGAGGTTGGGGAGGATTGCTTCACAGGATTGTGAAACCACTGACAGCAGAGGAGAGCTTAATTTACAAACGAAAAGACCTGGCTCCAGCGGAGATGAACCTCTTCCTGGGACTGACTGGGGAGCACCGGGCGATGATCGGCTGACAAGTGCCCACGATCCAGATAACCAGGGTCCTTAGACCTTCACATCTGAATGCCAGGTTCCCCTAACTCGGCATCTGATCTCATCACTTCCCAGAAACGTCTTTGTCCAGTCCAGCGCAGAGAAAGGAAACCTCATGGATACGTGAAGCAACAATGGAATAGGAGAACCTCTGCCTCAGGCAGAAAAAACTGTATAAAAACCGACCCGATGGAGGCAGCATTTGTGAGCAGAGGGAGCTCTGATGTGATAGAGGTCAGACCATAGCTCACCCAGCGCCGATCCCGGGCTCAGCGTTGTCCCTATTAATTGTGGCTATCCAAATTGTATTTTGATCACGAAATAAAAATCTTAATTTTTTATTATTACTAAATTGGCTGAATCACTAATTTACCTATAACACCTGGCTCCCAGCTCACCTATGAACCCACCTGCAAACACAGTTCTAACCCTGGGATACATGCACTGGATAGAGCTTGGGAACCACTCAGGGAAGCACGGACCCCCACACTTACGGTGTACAGCATCCATTTGCAAATTTAGCTGCATTCAAGAGCTGAGACCTTAATTTGGCATTTCAGACGGCTGCATTTGCTTTGGTAGTTTTCCTATTACTGTTGTGAATAGTGTCTGGGCTCCTACATAATTAACAGCAGCATAATGCCTACAAAGTGTTTCTAATTTGCTAGGCTGCCTTTTCATGCAAGTGAAAAAAATTTAAGCAGACATTAGCAAGCAAGAGGCACATGCTGCTGGTGGAGGAACCTTGAGTTCCTGCCTTGAGCAAAAACCTGAAATGATTAAACTACCCACCAAAAAGTCTAAAAAGTAAAAACCAACAGACACCAGGTGATCCCTTTGCACTGGAAGGGGGAGTCCATCTTCCTATGGTATGAGACCATTAATGTGGTCCAGCCTTCAGTTTTGACACTGAGATACAGAGATGTGCCATTTCTAATAGAGTGAGCTACAGACAGATGTCCTGTCATTTTCTGCCCTGCACAGCTCCGTATGCTACTGTCCAGTGTCTAACACTGATCCAGGCACTGTAGTGAAGCGATACACGGAATAAATGAACTCCACAACCAAGTTCAGTTATGCAGTGGGTATGTATGTTGGCGCCCGGCACAAGCGAGATAGCTCTCGTGAAAACTTGTGCCCCGAGCCCCGGGCTGTCCCACAGCTTTATTCACAAAGGTATTCCATGTGCAATACATTGCGCAACTTTTCCGTGCATATTCAACCCCTGGCCCCGCCTGTCCTCGCCTCGTATGCTAATCAGATCCACGCCCTTCTGGGTATGCCTTGTTGGCTGTGGTGGTTGTCCGGGGGTCTCTGGTGGTCTCTGAGGCTGAAGATTTGTGGTCTTCCTTGAGGATGAACTTTTGATCCTCTTCTCCTTTACGCATGTGCTTCTTGGTCCCTTGGTCCTTATCTGGGTACTCCTTGGTCTTAATGAGCTTGGAGACAGAGGGGTTTCTTTATTTGGGCTTTTTGTATCTCTTGCTCTCCTCTTGGTATTGTTTTCTATGCAAGAAACCTCAGGAATTTGCATTTTCCTGTGCCCTTTATACCATGGCAGAAGTTTCTTAAGTAAAAAGGTTAAACTTCCACATGTCTACAGACTAAAACTTTAAATGCTCAATTCATATTGTTATTTCAAGTGAACTCCAAAATTTCTATTTCAGTAGCAATTTCTGTTCCCCCAAATTAAAGAAGAAACCTAGCAGATTCAACCTCTCAGCCCTGGAGCAGTTCTCTCCCCCAAGTACTCCATACAAAATCTCCCATGAGACAATCTCTTCTTCCTCTTCTTCCTCTTGAATCCCTTTAATAAGCCATTCCCTTTTATCAGAATCCTTTCTATCTTTGATTTTTTTTTTGACATCTTTTCTCCCTTCCCCCACCCCTCCCCTTTCTTTTTTTTAACTGCCAGAAAAAGAAGTTCTCACAGAGTGCAGCTGCATTTAACTAAGGATTTGGAATTCTGCAAGATGCCGTGGGTTGCTGTGGACAGCATACCAACCAAGCCTTAAAAAAGCTAGAGGAAGAACCACACACAGCCCATACATCTCAAGTAATTCCCACGTTCCTGTCAATATAGCTGATGTTTTGGTGCTGCAGTGATTTTCCCTCAGCCTCAGAATGGGAAGCAGGCACAGCTAGGCGTTTATCTTTTGGCAAGTGCTCATTCCCTTTGGTATCCAACAAGCCTCTTTTTAACTTCCCTGATAACAAGTTCATTGCTTATAGCAACCATTCTCACAGAAGAATGTAGCTTGCACCCAGTCAAGCTCGGGGAGATGTTTATTAGCACAGCTGAAGAGATGTGCAGCTGGTGATTCTGCCTCTATTTTTCGCTAGTACCGAAGAAGCAATATGGAAGTGTGTGAATTTTTAGATCCAAGGTTTAATGTCCCTATGAAAATAAGTTTTACCTGCACATCCCCGCTTCCTCCTATTTTCCATTAGCTCCTAAGGCTAAGCACAACATCATAGAATCCCAAAATGGTTTGGGTTGGAAGGGACTTTAAAGTTCATCTCATTCCACCCCCTGCCATGGGCAGCAACACCTTCCACTATCCCAGAGTGCTCCAAGCCCTGTCCAACCTGGCCTGGAACAATTCTGGGGATGGGGCAGCCACAGCTTCTCTGGGCACCCTGATGCAATCCTCATGCAGTATGGAATGCCCCTTTGGTTGGTTCAGGTCAGGTGTTCTAGCTGTGCCCTCTCCCTGTTGCTCACTGAACCCCAGCACAGCTCAGCAACAGCCAAAACAACCCCAGTCTTACCAACACTGCATCAGTCACAAATCTAAGCCATCATACAGGATGCTGTGAGGAAAATTGACTCCATCCCATCCATACTAGAACACCAAGACAGGCATCATGACCTTCCTGTTATATCCTTTAAAGAAACACAGTCTGTTCCCACCATTATGTTTATATTTAATCCCTGAGCTTTCCAAATGAATATTGGTACAACAATGGAAAAAATTCCAGTTCAGAATATATTTTTTAAAAATCACTAATAATCTTTAGTGCTGATTTTTCAAGCTTGTTGCAGCTGCAGCAGGGATTCGCCTGCATGTCAATGTTTTTGTGCTGCCCCTTTGGGAATGAGTCTGTTTCCAAAGAACTGAACAGCAGCAGGGACCAGCAACAGTCCCTTCCTCACCTGGGGGAGGTCAGTAACCAGAAAAGAATGAGCATTTAGTGCCCTGAGCAGCCCCACCTGGGACCTCCACCCACAGACCAGGATCTCCACTCAAACCAAGCCTGAGTTACAGCAAAGGAGTGTGCCAGGAGTGTCTCCAGCACACCTGCAGGAACCTTCTGGACTCACACTGTCTCTTCACCTCTAGCCCTCTGGTGCAGCAAGCAACTAAATCCCTGGAGCAGTGCTCCTTCTGGCTGGGATGAGCTGGCAGGTGAGCTGCCTTTACCTTCCTGTCTTCCAGTCCTGGCAATGGAAGGGCTGTACCAGGAATGCCCCCAACAGGTTCAGCACGAAACTTCTCAAACTTTGGCAGCAGGCAAAAAGAAGAGCTTTCAAGCATTACAGAGAAGCAGAGCCCACTTCAAGGAGACTCCTTCACTGCCCAGTCTTATCAGAAGAACTCTTAAACTACACACCCTCCTTCTCCAGCAGCTTGAATACTCCTCTGCATTACAGACCAAACCTAAGCCAAATTAAATTCTGGTACCAGTGGCCACAAACCTGTCCTCCTTCAAACAGCATCACTTTTCAATTTGCTCACCCCTGTTCCTCAGCAGCTTTGGGTGAATATCCATTTCTGTGTCCCTCTTGGCTTTAACATATGAGACTGTGCACATTTGAAGCAAGGCCATTGCTCAGCACTCACTCATTCCTGGGAAGACGATGAAAGGACAAACAGCATGTGACAGATATTTCTCAGTCACCTCACACATTGCTGGGATGGTGCTGGGACACTGCAGCAGCGACACAGCTCAGGAATGCATGAAACAAGCAGCTTTGCTCTTCATTTCCTTTCTTTTTTTCTTCCTGCAGAAGAGACATCGGGATCTCCAGGACTTAACTGCGTCCCTGCAGCAACACTTGACACCAAGGAGGAAAAATTACAGTGAGCCCCCCAAAGTGAGAATGCATCTTCATCCACTGCACTCATCACCCATCCTGCATAACACCAAATGCTCAAGCAGGTAATTAGGTCACAGTCTTTGACGTGACAGGGAAAACAATCCCCCTCCCCTGCCAAGCTAACAGGCTTCATCAGCCAAACACTCCCGAACTCTTAATTACGGTTTCAAAGTGCTGAGGGCACAGGCTTGGCTACTCCCCCCCAGGCTGGGAAGTGCTGGCATACCCTTTTTCACCATTAAGTGTCTACATTTGCAAACAAATCCCGGGCAGAGCTCCGGCGCCTGCTGTTTGATGGCTTTCACTGCAGGCAGGCAGATGAACCGAAGGGAATTAGCGCCTGGGTTTAACAAAGCCCAGCTACAAACCAGCTGACATGGGGCTGTCAGCACGCTCGTCCGGCTTCAGAGAGAGGAAACAAGGTTATTCCTGTACAGCAGAGAACGTATTACGGACAGACTTGAGTGAGGGCTGAAGATAAAAAGAGGGTTACAGCTTAAGGGAAGCTGGCACCCCATCTAGGGAGTAGCCTGGGCCTTCCACCCATGCTCCATCACAGCAGCACAGCTCAGCACCTCAGAGCAGTTGGATCTGTGTCCATGATCTTGTGCCTGTAGAATCCTGCAATCCCAGAATGGTTTGAGTTGGATGGAATTTTAAAGCTCATCTTATTCCACACCTTGCCATGGGCAGGGACACTTTCCACTATCCCAGGTTGCTGCAAGCCCTCTCCAACCTGGCCTTGGACACTGCCAGGGATCCAGGGCCAGCCACAGCTGCTCTGGGCACCCTGTGCCAGGGCCTGCCCACCTTCACAGGCTCACAGGGAGGAATCCTTCCTAATATCTGATCTAACTCGGCCCTCTGTCACTTTAAAACCATTTCCCCTTGTGCTGTCATGATCTGCCCAACTCCTTTGAAAACATTAAAAGTTGAAACCTCTTGTTTACATTCCAAGCTTGCAAAGTAGATGATGCTTTTAAGCCCAGATCTGGTGCCTTTGTGCATCTATAGAAATGAGAATTTAAAACCTGTACTGTTCTGCCATCCATCCATCCATCTATCCAAAGACCTTCCTCCCTAGAGCAGGACACAGCACGCTGATGTTAAAAATCAGGCAGCTCAGAAATCCAAGGCCCTCCAGATTTGCTCTTTCATTTTCTGCTAATAGACTTTGTGCTCACTTCCTGCTACCTGACAGGTCATTGGCAACCTGGAAGGGCCCATGACTGTCGAGTATTTGTGATCATCAAGCTTTCAATGTCATTTACCCCACCAAAGTTGAGAGGCAGAGGACATTCCCAGCCAAATAGGGTGTCTCAGTCTAGAAAGCAGAGCTGTCTCTCTCCCTCTCTCAGGCTGTAGCAGAGCCCAGCATGTTCTGGGCAGTTGTTTGCTCACACACCATCCCATTCCAGAGCCAGCCCAAATTCCTTGTCCAGATCAGTCTGTGCTTGTTCTTGTTTGCTTCACAGTTGCCATTGTTTGTTTTCCTTCCCTGAGTCCCTGCTGTTTCAGCCAGTCTTTTCAAGGCTTTTGGTAAATGGTGTCACAGAATCTTTGAATCACTAAGGCTGGAAAAGAGCCCCAAGATTATCAAGTCCATGCCTTGAGGAGCAGTAAGTCATCACCTGTGCCAAGGTGTTTACTGCTTGAATTCAGAAGCATTGCCAGAAGCCACTCTACCAAGTTCTTCACTTGACAAAGATGTTTTCTTCTCCGCTGAGATCAGCCCTAGTTTTCTGATCCAGAACATAACACACACCTATAAGGAGTCTTACTTTCCAAGTACCAAATCCTGAGTCAGGGCTGTTTAGCCCTGAAGGTGAACCAACCCTTTTATGTCTCCACCTGCCCTGCCTCCAGTGTCCCCTTGTAACAGAGCAGATTCTCCCAGGCAAGCCTCCTTTGCTTCCCTTACCCTCTGCATTCCTTGGAAATCCAATCACATTTTTCTTTGTATATCCGAGGAACTCCAAATGAAAGCCACAACAAATCTGTATGACCAGCACTCTGGATTTCTTTCTAAACCTTTGTTTTATTCTCAGCCTTTTGGAGGACATGCCCATAGAGGTGTCACCAGATGCACACCACTGGCCAAACAGCTTATCCAGCTGGCAGTGGGGGCTCCCTCCTCACAGCTCCCCAAGAGCCAAAGGGAAGAGCAGAAACATTTCTAATTCCTTCCACTACAGCACTAACTGCTCTAATGCTAAGCTTTTACACTTGATAAGAGATGGGAATCCTCCTCAAATGCTGGGTAGGGAGCTCCCCAGCACTTCAGCTGTGAGCTCAAAAAGCAGCTTACTTGGAGGAGCAAGAGGCAGAGCCTGAACTGGAGGCAAATTGTCATTTTGTCATTGGCATAGCCACTAAACACTAAACCTGATGGAGGACAGCACAGCAGAGCAGTATCCCAGCTCCTCCAGAATGCCACTGACTTGAGTTACTCCATCAAAAGCAGTTATTTGTGCTTAGGCACACTACTAGAGAGTGCCAAAACACAGAAAAATTTTGGTAGAGGTGTTACATCCATGTGCTCTGGCTGAAGTGAGTAGTTAAACTCAATTTATTTTTTCTACAGGAGAGACTAAGACTGACAGTTCATTCCTATTTACAGAAAAGGGATCTGGCTTAAATCCTAGGAACTGAATGAATTGACAGAGGCTGCAAGAGATCCAGCTATTGCCTGAGCTGAAGCACAAACTCCATTGGGAATGATCACTGCTGAGCACAGGATGGCCAGGCAGTGCTAAACAGGACTTGGGTTTCCCATTTTTTTGCCTCTTTCTACCTTTTTGTTTTCCTTGAGCCACATATGAAAGTCCCACAGACTCTCCTCCTTATCTGCCAGCTAAGGGATTGTGTCCAGTGTAGGCCAGGGAAAGGCCTTCATGTCTGTCATAAATGAATACACCAATTAATTAATTAAGGAAATTTATTAAATAATCAAAGTATAAATTTGGAAAAAGCCACAAGCAATTCAACTCTGAGCCAGGTGATCAGAGTCGGGGAAACCCAGGATTTGGTCTCTATCGCACCGAAGTCCCCGTGGGTCTCCCCATGTCATTTCTAAGGGGTTTGTTTTATACAGTCTTTTGGGCTCTGAAAGGGGTCCTTTTTAGCATATTATCATAGTTTTTCTTTCTTGCTTTCTCGGAACTGGTGAATAATTGCCAAAATCCTGTCAGGTGAAAATCTTCTGGGATAAACTTCTGGCATCAAATATTATCTTATTGATGATGCCTATCGAATGCATCTTGCTGGGATCTTGTCAGACAAAAAAAATCCCTTGGAATATACATCTCTGGAGACAGTGTCCTTCCTGGTGTTTGAATATCCATCCTTATCACTTAGCCTGTTACTGCTTGTTGCCTGACACTGGCCTTAGTACAGAAAATGCTGTGGTTTTTAATTTCCTTTAGCACGAATTATTTTATAACATATATTAAAATGTCTAAGAGCAGGTTAAAAGTCTCTTCTCTCTGGTTTGGGCACAGCACTACTCAGAGCTCACTCTCCCCACCTCCTTTATTACCCATTAGTGCATGCAGAACAAATGTCCAGTTTGGCCACTACTATTTATGACAGTTTGGGCCCATAAAAGTCAAAAAAGAAGATTTATGCTTTCCTGAGTGAAGAGGTGAAGTGATACACTACTGAACCCTACTCAAAATACATCTGACACAGGACTTAAAGTATTTTAGTCCTGAACTTCAAATCTGAGTTGTGCCAGTGCTGTCCAAATCCTCCTAAGCCCCTTGAAAGTCAGTCTCTAAATGTAGTAATGGGTTGGGAAGGGGTCACAAAATAGTGGCTGCAAGTTCAGTGAAACAACACATATGGACTTAAAAGAAAAGCACAAAATCAGATAATTACATGCCAACAGGGAGAGTTTAATACTGTTTGTGCTGTTGAAAAGTGAAAGCCTCGTCCTTTTTTGTTGATCTGATGATTCAGATTTAAAAACCACTTAATGAATATAATTAATGAGACTGCTGGGCAGACTGGATGTGGTTTGGTCAAAACTTGCAACTTACATTTAAATAAAGTGCTCACATCCAGTTCTACAAACAGCTTGTTTGAGCCAATTTGGGGTCATGCCTTTTAGCACACTGTCAGCTACAGGAACTTATTTGATATTTAAACAAAAAACCTAAGAGCTGGCAGTTGGCTGGGGTGCAATGCAATGGAGCAGCTTCTCTTGCTGGATTCATCTGTTCATGGCAGTTATGAACACTTGTCACCAGTGATGTCACCTGCTCAGAGCCAAAGGAACCACATCCATGAGGTGGGTCTGCTTCAGGAGGGCTCTCCTCAAATCCCTGGACTAGGTCCAGCACCACAGGCTGGGAGAGCTGGAGGTGTGGAGAATGGAAGGTTCTGGGGAGAGCTCAGAGCCCCTTGCAGGACCTAAAGGAGCTCCAGGAGAGCTGGAGAGGGCCTTAAGACAAGGCATGGAGAGACAGGACACAGGGAATGGCTTCCCACTGCCAAAGGGCAGGGATGGATGGGATATTGGGAAAAATTACTCTCTGCGAGGGTGCTGAGGCCCTGGCACAGGGTGCCCAGAGAAGCTGTGGCTGCCCCTGGATCCCTGTAAGTGCCCCAGGCCAGGCTGGACAGGGCTTGGAGCTTCCTGGGATAGTGGAAAGTGTCCCTGCCCATGGCAGGGGCTGGAACAAGATGAGCTTGAAGGTCCTTTCCAACCCAAACCATTCTGGGATTCTGTTTGCACAGCATGCAGTTACTTGACTATGTGATTAAAGTGCAGCTACTTTTGCTGATAAATCCTGTATATCAGCTCATAAATTCTGTCTATTTCTTATTTTTCTAAAACTCTTGTCTAGATATATAGCTTAAGGGTAATGCTTTTTGTGGGAAAGATGAGCTCAAAATAAATCCCTTCATTCTCAGTTAAAGAAAAAATATTTTCACAATTCTAATTGAGCTGCATTAACCTCAAATTTTAAACTGCTTCAGACCACTATTCTTCCATAGACATCTCATTGACATAGTTATCCCCACACTTCTCCATAGGATCGCGGAATGGTTTGGATTGGAAAGGACCTTACAAACTCCAGCTCCTGCATAGGTGGGACACCTTCCCCTTTTGTTTTCTGCCAGCCTGGAAAAATCCCTGCTTCATTAAATTATACTGTTAATGTTTCCCCAAAAGGTTTAAACTAATTATTTTCAAGGGCAAGAGGAAACAAATAACATAACCACTCTATTTTAGTGTCAAATACACACAACACCTGCTTCAAAACCAACTCACCTCCAGGGAGCAAAGCCCTGGGAACACAGCAAGACCTAGTTTTCAAATTCATTCCATCAGCAGCTTGTGTTCTGAGCTCATAAAACAAAAACAGTTTTGGGGCAAAATAGATACTCAAGCTCTTTTTTAATGTTTCAATGATTTCCAAGTAACACTTGCAGACTCATCACCCGGCTGCCACATGAATTGCAAATGACTGGAGCAAGGTGAAGGGGAAGGAATATAAATCCTAACTGTTTCAAAGGTGTTCAGCCTAAATTCCCACTGAAGGCTTATAAAAATCTTTTGCTTCAGCTGCACGTGACCTATTTGTCATATTTTGATATTTGGGAGCAGAATAGAGGTTTAAATTGGACACCAACACCTGAAAGAACACTGCAGGAACTTTTAGATACTAAGCAAGTGATGAAGCCAAGCATTGTAACTGTGGAGTTACAACTGCATCACTCCTATGTGGAAGGCAGCCAGGAATGATTTCCCAAGGTCAGAAAGGTGCAATCCTACAGCTGCATATTATACTGATATAAACTACTGCAACACGCAATTGAGAAGAGTAGAGGTAAAAAGAAAGCTCTATTGTAGTGGGTTTACACCAATATTATTTAAAAAATAAGAGGAAGATTTATTCTATTAACCTGTGTAAGCGAATTTGGGAAAGCTTGATCCTTGCATTGGAGGCAGAAGGTGGAATCAAACAGCAGGATACAAGGATCAAAATGAGCAGGACTGCAAAGCCAACAGCTGTTTCTTGCTTGTTCCTCTCCTCTTTATTTTTCTTCCCAGGGTGGAAGATGGAGCTCGCACTGTAAACAGAAGATGCTGAGTGCCAGCGAGGAGCACTGCAGGCTGGAGCCTTGTTCAAGGACAGCTGATCAGAACAGACAGGTCCCTGCAGTCACTCCAGCATTCCCAAGCCTCTCTGAAGGCACTGCTTGTCACAGCACAGCACTTACTACAGCAAATATGTTGTGGAAGGGCTGCTGGGGAAATGAGGCCTTTGGTTTCTGGAGAGAACAGACAAACGATTGTTTGGGAAAAGCTATCTATCCCCCTCTTCCCACCAGTTTCATCCCTGGGTGAAAACTCCCTTTTTCCATCAGCTTGAACCCACCCCTAAGACGTCTGGACACTGCAGCTGAATGGATCATCTCCTGTTAAACAGACGCTGGGTTTTGCCACCCCTACACAAACTGATATAATCACAGCACAAAAATCAGTCAGTGGAGAGCCTCTGACCATCCCACCACTGGCAGAACATCCAGTCCACAAAGAGATGAACAGGGAAGAGATGATCCTTTCCCAGATAAAAGGATGTAGAACTACAGGTGCAAGGGGCTCCTGCCGGCTCAAAGTGCTCTTCACCTGAAAAATGACGCTTTAAAGTCACTTGTGGCAATGGTTGTAATTAATTGTTGCCAATACAACCCCGGTGAGTGTAAATGAGCCCTCTTAGCAGCATTTCACACTTCACATTTCTAGCTTAGCAACAGGAGTAGAAGAAGAATGAAAAATTGGAGATTATTGGTTTATTCAGGTATTGGGGAAGAGGCTCATGTGTCCTGGTTGTTACTAAGGAGAAAACAGAAAGGCAATAAACCTTTTCCTCATAGCTTCTGAATGGGAAGTGGGGGCAAAAATTTAGTTCTAGTTTGTTACTATGCTGCTCTATTTTTAATTAGTGATAATCTTCTCCAAGCCTAGTCTATTTTGCCCATGACTGATTGGCGAAGGATATCTCTGCCCTTCTCTGAACCCACAAGATTTTTCACCTCGTTTTCTCCCCTGATCTGCTGAAGAGGTTCTTCCATGCCAGATGAAAAGGAAGCTCTAGCAGATCAGATTTCAGAAATCAGATATTTTGCTTGATGATCAGCTTGGAGAAAGCTGTCTGGTACATTGGCTTATCAGGGAAGAGGGCATAGCTCCTACATCTGTAAGGGATTAACCTGCTTATCCTCAGAGGGCAGCACATTGCACACGAAAAAAGTTTGGCTCAATATAAAAAAGCAGCTGCTCCCCCAGCCTCAGGGGAAGTCCTTGTCTGTTTTGGCAGCTCAGCATCCTATAAGGCTCAGTTCATGTCTCCTGCAGGCCTCGTACCAGAGATGCTGGGTTAGCAAACTGCAGGGGCTGTGCTGTGCCAATGACAACAGACCTGCTGTGCATGTGCGTGGTGGGGCAGAATCCCACTGACCAGGGAACACACAAGCCTTGAAGAAAAAAAAGTAGTAAAATGATAAAATTCCTTGAGCACTGCTGTCATTTCCAGCAATAAATCCAGGGTGGAGGGTGAGAGGAATAGTGGATTTGTATTTACAAACAAGCTGGTAGATAAAAATAGCACTGGGAGATAAAAGAAACAATGGGAAGGATTCCACTGATTGATGAATGGAAAAAGATATTTGCTTTTACAAATAAACTCTAGGTTTGCTAATACATGAAATAAGCCATGGAAAGATGAAAGAAACAATGGGAAAGAAAACCCCCAAATTCTGTAAGAATTAAAAATTAAAAGGGAGGGTTATACATTAAAGGGGAATCTTTGGGATCAGGCGTTCCGGGAAGTCTGTCCCTCTCAAGTACCTCAGCCAATGGGGAAAGAGAGAGGGAAATGTGGCCGGGAAATTAAGATAAAAAGGAGGCTGCATCCTCCAAAAACTCGAGAGACCCCAGGGGAATGCCCCATGGCCTCTCCCTTTATTCGAATAAAGTAAAAGAGACTCCTCTGTCTCCTTTTTGGACATAAACCTCTGATGTTTGTGGATTAATTTTCCTTACAAGGGGGAGATGCAAAACAATGAGTAACCAGCCTGACAAGGGTAAGGGGCAGGAAAAGAGTGACCCTGGTTCTCATCTACCCTGCTCCAAACACAGCTTTGTGCAGCCACCAGGACACTGAGCATGGGCATCATCTGCCTGGTGCCTGAGCTTGAAGTAAAAACTTATCAAGCCTGCTTCTGCATATTTGCAGCAAACCCAGGCTCAGCAAAGCCACTCTGCAGCGTGTCAGAGCAATTCCATGTGCTTGTGATGAGCTCTTTGTCCTCTTCACAGCCAGTTTCACCCTTTGTGCAGAGCAGTGAGCCAAAGCCCACAGACAAATTTAATTCAGGATAAAAATGCATTTGCCAGCACGGTTTAGTCATACTTCATTGCCTCATGCTTGGTTCCATTGCAGACAGGCAGATGCGGGTGAGTTCTGTCCAGTCACTTGGGTTTTGCTAAATTTGGGGATATAACACAGGAGTAGCATTTGTGCATTGGCACAAAACTGAAGATTTCTTTTTCCTGATACAACTTTCATTTGTACAATGTGTGCCACAGAAATCCAGGATGAAAATGTTAATTCCAGGAACTACAGTGTGCTCAGAAAGCCTTTCCCAGGCAACTTACAATCACCCACCATAAAGTACTCGCTGTACAAGGTCTTGCCAAGTGGATGCTTCTCCACTTTGCAGTTTATTTCACCAGCCAGGAATCTCTGGGACTGATTTCCTCTGCTACCACCAGGGCAGCAAGGGTTTCACTGCTGTTTCAGGGACCAGCACTTAAACATAGCCCACAGTTTTTGTTGTCCCTTCAACACAGCACAATACTTCTGAAAACACATTATAAAGAAATGCAAATCCTGTGATAAACCAGAAGTTCTGTCACAAAGCACACTGCAGCAGGGAACTCACATAGTAAGTTATGAAAAAGCATCCTGAAGCAAAAAAAAACCCCACCACAAGCACATTTAAATTGTGATCAAAGGTTAATGATACACTAATTACTGTGCTCCCAAATTTCCACCTGCAAGCAACTGGATGCTACAGTGCTCAGCACACTCAGCCATGGATGCTACAGTGCTCAGCACACTCAGCCATCAATAACTTCATCACATCAGATCTGTGTTCAGGTTTCCAGTGCTACACCTCATGGAGTTTTTTGGAGTAAGGGGTTCAAAACCTTTTCTGTCACCTCTCTGGGGTCATGTCCCGTTTATGAAAATGGTTAATACAAAGGTAGCATTACAGAATCATGGAATGGTTTGGATAGGAAAGGACCTTCAAGCCCATCCAGTTCCAACCGCTGCCGTGGCAGGGACACTTTCCACTATCCCAGGGTGCTGCAAGCCCTGTCCAGCCTGGCCTTGGACACTTCCAGGGATCCAGGGGCAGCCACAGCTTCTCTGGGCACCCTGTGCCAGGGCCTCCCCACCCTCAGAGGGAGGAATTCCTTCCCAATATCATATCTAAATCAACTCTTTCAGCTTAAAGCCATTTCCCCTTGTCCTCTCATGATGCCCAATTTATTTCTGCACTAGCAAATTTTGCAAGCATGATGAGGATCATTAAATACCTCACCACAAGCAAGTAGTGTAATTCCCATAGTATTGACTGGATGATGAAGTAGCATTATTACAGGAGACCTTAAACACTGGGAAATTAAAACACTGCATGACTGCGAGAGACTCCTGTCATTAAAGGGCCGTGTGGAGAACATTTATAACACCTTTAAAATATGCTTACATGCCATAAATCACTGCCCCTCAATAATACATGCACCTTATATTCATAACAGCATAATTACATGACAATTACCATACAGCGGTAATTAAAGGGAAACCCTGTGCGCCATCCAAGGCAGCTTCTTTGAAACAGACTAAATATGCAAGGGAAATATTATTAAGCAACAGAAGGTGAGCTGTTTTCTGATGATAATTACTTTACTGGCTGTATTTTCAATTAGGTCACATCTAAAACATCAGACTTGTTCAGGGTTTTGATGTCCACAGGAATCCTTCTGCACAGGAGCCCAGGTGGTCATGGACTTACCTACCAATCTCATTTGTTAAAAGCTTTAATGGCAAGTAGATTTTGCCCCTTGGCAGACTTTTGGGCAGCTGCCTAATTTCTATAATGGCTTAACAAAGACTTCAGCCAAAAGCAGGAGTCATTCTGTATTACTGAAGAAAACATTCAGCTCAGGAGAGTTGAACAATAAATGCAGCTTTTTTAGCTGAAGCAAGACCTTGCAGAGGTGAGAAGTAGCTCATGCATTTTGGTAAAGCTCTACCAAATAAAAGGGCTTGAGGAATAAGCCAGATGAAAGGGGAAGGGGTAGGAAAGAATGTGCAGTGCTCACAGAGGGGTTTACACACAGCTCAAGCTGTGAGGATCTGCTCGCTGGGGACACAAAACCAGCCCAGGAAGCACAGCTGAGCTCTCCCACACTGGCATCAGAGGCACTGAAGAATTTAAGGACTCCATTTGACACAACTAATTTAAATGCCTCAGACTCCAAACAGCAGCCTAGAGGTGAGGGAATGCAACAATGAGCCTGAGTGCTCAGGTCATTTCCATTACAGAAGCATTTCAACCTCTTTGGAGAAGAGGCAGCAACTGGTGAATTTCAAAGCTGAGCCTACAGACATATGCTCCACGGCTAGAGAGGGCTGGCTGCTATTTTTGTATGTACTTTCCTGGGAAAAGGCAGCATTTCACAAACAAGTTCAGCTAGAGAAATCATTGTATATTCATTCCTTGCTCCCTCAAAGGATACAATTTCCAGAATCCTCCCCAAGAGCAGCTCCAGCAAAGCACAGATAGGATGACTCTGGATTTACCCTTCCCAGGTTGTCTGAGGCAGTGAGTTACTAAACACTAGCTATTCTCACCATTATCATAACCTAATAGGTCACAGATGGCACAGAACATTATGGCATCCTAAATTTTATGCCCATTCATGCTGTTGTTTGTTAAAAAAAAAAATAATCTCAAAGGCTGCCAACCCCTGTCTTGCTCAGAATCACCTTTTTACCTTTTCACCATCTGCTTTGAGACCTCGAGGGCAAGTCAGTGTGAGTCCAGTCTCAGCTGCAACTCACTGGGTTGCATCAAATTTGAAATCAACCAGCACAAAATGTACCTCATTGCTACTGATCCCTGCAGGAGGGGCAGCACTTTGCTGTCCAGTCCAGCAGGACCAGGACTGCTGCAAAGAGAAGATATTTTGGAGGTGTGTACCCACAGCCTGAACCACCTACAATACAGCTCCATCCATCAAAATCCTTCTTTAAAAATCAGCCAAGCCTGATAACGGATAACATCGAAATCCAGACTCACCTGGTCCACTGTCTCCTGAAACCTCATCAGACCAGACAAGCTGAATTATTCCCTATTTCTCATCTGGTACCCCTTTGCTAGCATGGATACTTTGTCTTAAACAAATCCACTCATTTATTTTGGGCCTTTGTAACTTGAAGAGTCACTTCAAATTCTTCTCTGGCCTCTAATACTTTTTTTCCATGCCAGTTAGGCCAAAAGAAGACATTTTTTGCAGGCTAAATAAACAGAAAAAGGGATGAAAAGAGGAGGTCACAGTCCAGATTTCAGCACTGAACATGTCATACATGGCCTTTTCTGTACAAAAAGCCCAGATAAACCCCAAAATCTGATTATGTAGATTATTCTCTCACGTCACACTTTGATACTCTTATGCATTTCAAGGCTTCTGATGTGTCTTTCAGAGAGAAGGGCTTGCATGAGGCCCTCAACAGAGGGGTAGGAAGGAGGGGAAAAAAAGTGGATTTATCCTATCATTCAGCAAGCCACCACAGCCCCAGCAAGAAGGTGGGGGAGCCTGGCATTCTGCCATAAGAGAAAGCCTAAGGAAAGCTGTTCTCTTTTAAGCCAGCCATATGGAAATCAAGCCTTGAGCTGCAGCATTGAGAAAGCTGCTCTTACAGCAGCATTGCTCTACTCACAGAGTAGATCTGCTACACCCAGGCAAGAAGAGAGTGGAGTGTGTGGGCTCATTGAGCTTACGGAGAAATCAGGATAAACAGCAAGTTCCTCTGAAAACAGAGCTGGTGATCCAAAAGGGGAAAATGTAAACCTGCAGATAAACCATGCAGCAGCATCAGAACATGCAGAGCTCACCAAGATGAGGGGCAGGGACACACCTGAAGGATCGGGTTATCCAGAGGGACCTGGGCAAGCTTGAGCACTGGGTCCATGGGAATCCCATGAGGCTTAACAAGACCATAAGTGCTGGTGGCTGCACTTGGGTCTAGGCAACCCCCAGGCTGGGATGGAGCAGCCCTGGGAGAAGGACTTGGGGGTGCTGATGGGTGAGAGCTGGACCTGCCCCAGCCTTGAATCCCCCATGCCTTGGGCTGATCCCCCAGCATGGGGGGTAAGGGAGGGGAGATTCTGCCCCTCTGCCCAGGTGATACCCCACCTGCAGAGCTGCCCCAGCCCTAGGCTCCAACAGCAGAAGATGTGGAATTCCTGGAGTGAGTCCAGAGGAGGCCACAGAGATGAGCAGAGGTCTGGAGTACCTCTTCTATGGGGAAAGGCTGGGAGAATTGGGACAGTTCAGCCTGGAAAAGAAAAGGCTTTAGGTAACCTAATTGTGGCCTTCCAGTACCTGAAAGGAGCCTACAAGAAAGGTTTAGCATTTTAGCATTTTATTGGTTGGCAGAATGAAGCTCAGAGTCACATTAAATTCTGAAAATCTTTGGAAGAAAGTTTTGTGTCTTTTCTAGTGAGTCACTGGTCTGTTACCATTGCCAAAGGAAAAAAAGGGTAAGCAAAGCACTGCTGTTACCCTGGACTGCTTAAATAGTTGTGGGTTTGGTAACCAAGGGGAGATACAGCTGCACTGGAAGGGCTGCACTACAGCACAGCAAAAAACCAGCCCAGTCCCAGTGGCCACCCTGTTTGCACAACCACTCAACCCCAACCCTATTGCCAGCCTCATAAATCTCAGATAAAAGAGATGTCTCTGTGGTAAGATGCTGGCTGAGGCACAGGGCCCCACACTAAGGGTCTACTTCAAGCACCGTGGAAAAGCTGAGACAGCCACTTCTGTGCTCCACCACTTTCTGGTCAAAAGGAGCAAGAAGCACTCCCTCACTGAAAGGTGAGAGCCATTAGCAACTGAAGGGACTAATTGCACCTGTAGTGGTCTGACAAAATGCGACTGCAGAGTAGGTATTGCACTACCCTAAAAGATATAAACAAAATTTTACTCCAATTTTGTTTCCTTTTGTACATACTTTCAACTCCCTCCAAGCCTTCAAAGTTGCAGTCATGTTTAAAAGATCAAAGTGGCCTAAGCCTGATACTTTTACTCAGTGCATTTTAAAACTGATTTATTTACCAAAACCTGCCTAAAATATGTGGAGTTCAACTTGAACGTGTTAGACTTGGCTAAAAGCCACCCTATTCTCTATTGAAGGCAGGAGTGGTATAGAAAGTAAATACCATCCTATTCTCTCCAGGTTTCTGGTAATCCCTTAGGAAAAAAAAAAGTTAAATTTAAAACAAAAAAAAAATTGTATTTGACAGTCACTTTCATACCATGAAATACAGTAACACTTGAGGTGCACTAAGGATTAAAACATGTATTGCCAGGGGCAGCTTAGAGCACAGTTACACAACCAAAATAAGAATATAATGGAATAAGAGTATCATGCCTACAGGATTCTCACAACCCTGTTTAGTATTCTTTGCTTCCTGCATTACACCAAAGACATTTCCAAGTGGCCTTCAGCTATCACACCCCCTTGTTTATGAAAAACTGGTATTTGGAGCGGAATTCGGCACTGATTTCACTCGCTTGGTCCTTGAACCCCTTACCTTTTCTCTTTGATTGCTATTCCAGAAAGAAACAGGAGGATAATCCCTGCCTTTCCACTGAGTGTGCTCACTCTTTAAACTCCTTGGTCCTCCCCTCTATTCAGCCCTTGCTCCGCGGAGCTCACCCGCACAGAGACTGAGCCATCAGTGCCTTTGCTGCTGCTTTCTCATCTTCCCACGCTGCAGGCTGCTATTGCATTTCCCCGGCTGGCTCCACCTCTCCTCTTCCCACTCTCTTTCCTCTTTAGATTCACTTCAAGGCCAACTTCCCTTCCTTGCTGCTGGGCTCACACAGCTGGGAGTGTGGTAAAGCAGGGGGAGGGGAGCGGAGCAGGGAGCTTTTCATTCAGCAACACTTCCTTAACCAAGCAGCTGCTTTGAAGCCCTAAGGTCCAATTTCAACTGCTGAAGTTGCCAGTAATAAAAACAGCTAAATATAACACTGTTTTCAAAAGGTAGGTTTGAGATGGGGGACTGTTAAAGCTCTCCAGCTGAAACACAAACAGAATCTGTAAATATACAGCTTAGGTGTAATAGCCAGTAAACATTTGCTGGAATTAATATTTGGAATGACAGAATGGATTGGGTTGGAAGGGACCTTAGAGCTCATCTCATTCCATGGGCAGGAACACCTTCCACTGTTCCAGGTTGCTCCAAGCCCTGTCAAACCTGGAAAACTTCCAGGGATCCAGGGTCAGCCACAGCTTCTCTGGGCACCCTGTGCCAGGGCCTGCCCATCCTCACAGGGAAGAATTCTGTTGCTTCCATGATAGCAGCTAAATAGAAATTAAGGCCTTGAGGAAGGAAAATTTACATCAATGCTGTGGAGACCTGGCAAAGGAAGTAGGAACCAAGAGCCTTGACAAAAAAACCTGCCATTCTCTGCATAAAAAAGAAATGTTCCATTGATTTTGGTAGTCTGTTTGCATGTGTAAAACTTACCTAGAGCAAAGCCTGAAAGATGCTGGTAAGAAAGCTGTTAAGGGATAGGATGAGTGGCACAGAAAATCACACCAGTGGTACTGTCACTGCACAGACCAGATTCTGCTCTGCAAAGTAAGTTTGACTGACATATCTGAGGCATCTACAAAATCACACCTCCAGGTCACTAGAGCCAAAATAACCCACTGAGGAAAAAAACCCCCAACCAAACAGGAATAACAAGTCTAAAAATAGCAATATTTAAGTTTACACTTTTGGACAATAGTACTTTCCACCCATTCATTTAGCCAGAACAAATTCTCACCCTTTTCAGTGTCTGAATTTGCAATTCCTCGTGGCCATTTATTCCTGTAGCATTCCTCTTCCCCTGCTGCCCTTTCCCTAGTTATTTCCTCATAAAACAAATACATTTTGCCCCCCTACAACCCACCACTGCAATGCACACCACTCACAAAATCTATATTCAGTAATTTCCACTTTCTCCCTCTCTTTCCCTATACTTTTCTGGTACAAGAAGTCTGTGCATGAAAATATTCTTAAAATCAGCTGCATTGGAAATAATACTTTTTACACAACTAGGTTTGGGGTGGGTTTTTTTGTTGTTGTTGTTGTTATTCCTAATGATTACCATGGTTGTAAATTAAAGGCACAATTTCTTTCCTTTGCTGAAGAGACTGAAGGATGGGGAGGGAGGTGATCCTGCCTCTCCACCCAATACTAGGGAAGTTACACCTGGAGGAGTGCTGTTAAATGTGGGCTCCCTCTGTACAAGATATGGATTTACAGGAGAAATTCCAGCTAAAGACCAAAAGAGGATGAAGCGAATGGAGCATCTTTCACATGAGGACAGTTTGAAAGAGCAAGGACTACTCAGCCTGGAGAAAAGGCTCAGGGATGATCATATCAATGTGCCCAAGTAGCTGATGGGAGGGAATGAGGCACAAACGCAGACATGAAATTCCCTCTGAGCCAAAGAAAATCCTTTTTGATCACAAGACTGGTCACACTGGAACAGCAGAGAAGTTGTGGAATCTCAGCTGTGGGGATATTCAGATCCCAACTGGACAGTGCTGGACAGGCTGATCTCAGTGACCCTGCTGCAGCATCAGGTTTGGGCTGGGTGATCCCTTCCAGCCTAAACAACATGAGTTGAAAGTGAAGATATCAGAGATTAGCTAAAACCCATATAGTGACACTGCCACACCACTTACGACCATGGCTCTGAGATAGGACCAGGGCTGGAATCAACTTCATGCAGGAAACATTCCTGCAGCCTCCTTCATTCTCTGAGCAGGGAACAGCTGGCAAGCTTCACCCAAACCCTCACCAAAGCCCTTTCTGGGACTTACAGAAACGCCAAAACCATGGAGTTTATCTTCTCCTCACTGGAGGGGAATGTTGATTATCTGCAGCTTTTGATGTGAATTTCTCAGAGCTCAGATACATCCCTCCCCAAAGAAATGGATAAGTCAGCTTGCCTTGAGCAGTATCTGGATCACCTTTGGACATATGTGTGGGTAGGCAACAGAGATGATGTTGCACTCTGGCTCAATTAATAAAAAACATGATTAAATGTCCAGAAAAGATGCTGGCCACTTCCACACTCTTGTTTGAAGAGTGAAGACTTTATGCACCTGCAGGACAAATCCTTTTTCACCCCTATTTGTTTCCAAAAGCTGCCTGTGGCTGGCTCAGGTCTCCAGCTAAGCACTGATGGATCTATGTCAGATGCCACAGCAAGTAAGCTCAGCACCTGACTTAACTGCAGCTTCCTTAATGCAGGGGATCTGACACTTCCAGGAGCCCTAGTTTAATTTCATGAGTCTTACCTTAGATGTCCTGACCAGTAGCTTTGACCACAGCTGCATTCTCACACAAGTCACTGCACAAGTCTCCTTGAGTCAGGAGAGCTCACTGAGCTCCTTTTTTAAAGCTGAACAGAAACAGCACAAAAATATCCCCTTTTACTCAGAGCTGAAATTAAGGCCTTTGTATGCAGTCACAAAATGCAGTCGACTGACTCACAGTTGAAAGAAGAAATAAAACCAATTTGGTTTTAAATCACACTTTAAACCCACTTTTCCCCTAGGAAAGGTTTAAGAACAAAAATTGGACTAATATCTCAGAAAACCTCAAGGTAAATAAAAGCTTAATTGTGAGGAACAGAACAAAAGTGGGGTTTGCTGCTGCCAGATACCTCCTTTGCTAGTGTGTGACTCAGCCAAAGGCCTGACAACACTAGACTGCCAAAGACAACTCCTCTTCATAACTCTTACATAAATACCATAAATCCAAATTATTAATTGCACCCAGAAGAGAACACTGAGGTTTGTAAAGCATGGGAATAGGCTGCCCAAGACAGGGATAGAGTCACCATCCCCAGAAGTGCTCAAAAACCATGTGGATGTGGCACTTGAGGACATGGTTTAGTGGTGAACACAGCACTGGGTTGATGGCTGGACTTGATGATCTGAAAGATCTTTTCCAGCGTTCAGAATTCTGTGATTCCATGACCATCAGGTGAAACAGAAGAACCTGCAGAGAAGTGCTTGTGCCTCTCATCTCTTCACAATCTTCAGTTCACCTGTTAAGAGCCCACAATCACAGCTCAAAGCCCTTGAAGATGTGATGGTATAAAAACACATCCTTTTCCAGGCAGAGGATGATGAATAGTTTAGGAGCAGCCCCAGCCAGAGGTTTGGCCTTATACAAAGCTTCTGCAGGAAACCCTGGCAAGAGGGAAAGTAAGGGGAGTTATATTACAGCAAATCATAGAATCCCAGACTGGGATGGGTTGAAAAGGACCTTAAAGCCCATCTCATTCCACCCCCTGCCATGGGCAGGGACACCTTCCACTAGACCAATTTGTTCCAAGCACCATCCAATCTTGAACACTTGAAGGGATGGGGACTCCCCAACCTCTCTGGGCAACAGCAAAATGGGTGAAGTGTCAAGGGAATGCCCCAACAAGGATGTATAAGCATCCTTGCTGGATAAGCAAAGACCAAGTTAAACCTCAAGTCACAGACTCCCACTAAAATACTTTAGAGCTCCAACAGTCCCCTTAGGGACAGGACAATGTCACCTTGCTGGGGAAGGCTGGAAGGACCACCTTTCTTCACACTGTGAGCAGCAGCCACTCTTAAAGCCTTGATATGTTGCTGAGTCGAGAAATAAGAGTTAGCTTGTCTTCTGTTCTGCCCATTTCTGTGCAGAGCTTGACAGATTTATTCTGTGCAATAATGAGCACAACCACAGCTCTTACTTCTTTCTTGGCACCTTTATTAAACATTGCATTGCTTGATTAGGTTAAACCATTTCATGTCAAGATTTACACCAACCCTAAAATAAGTAATTTTGCTATGTATGACTTTTTCTTTGCTAAGCTTGGGGGAAATTCTCCCTAAGCTCTAAACAAAATTGTAGTTAAGAGCTGAGTGCTCACGGCCTCTGAAAAACAGAAGCTTGGCACCTCCAAGAGATGGCTCTATCTAGAGGTCTGGAAAAGCCATGTCATAAGAGATTTATTTCTGAAAAGATTATCTGACAAACCCTGACAGCTTCTCAGCTTGGCTGTTCCACTGAGCCCTGCTCTCTGATCCTTCCTGCCCACCTCCACTACAGGCAGCAGGAAGAGCAGGACAATACCACAGTCCCACTCTACATTCTTGCCTCAAAGGTATCCTAGCCAGAGAAATCCAAATCCAACCAAGGTTTTTGCTTCAGTGTGATCATGGAATTCTTGGCTAGACAAACCTGAGCCCAGTTCCTGAGGCAAGTGCTTATGTGACATTCCAGGTGCCCAAAAGCCAAGCGTTTCCAGCTGGCACTTGGCTCTTCTCTGCATCAAAGGGACCAGCAAAGTGAAACACTGATGGCTAAGGCAAAGACACATGTTATTGGAACTTGTTGGATTATTGCACTGCCAGTCCCTTGAGTTCCTATGTGATTATTTTACAAGCTATAACACCCAGGCAGCAGTAACTCTCCAAAAACAGAGGCCTAGATTCAGCATGAGGAAATGACTTGTTTTCTTAGGCAGTTTTTAAAGGTACAGCCCACCTCCTGCAGGGATCTTTTCTCCACCCCCCTCATTGTGCACAACTCCCTGAAGTTCAGAAGCTCAAGCTGTACTTGTGGATATCTGTGCTCAAGACATTTCAGGATACTTTACACTGGCAAGACTTTGCTCCTGCCACAAATACGGAAACAAAGCTTTGAAGTTACAGTTGAAAGGCACAGTTTAAAGACACACCTAAAGTTTTACTGAGCAAAGAAACTTCCAATAAGGAAAGGAATAACCACAAATATTAGTTAGTGATTAACTTATTCAGAAGACTAAGAAACCATGCTTGTATGTGGAGTATCCTGCAGAGCAAGAAACATAATGAGATCATGTTGGTCCATTCTCACTGCAGAATTCCAGCAGAATTCACACAAATGAGGCTGAAGCACCTCTCAGCGTCATTTCTAAAATTCAAAGCAATGGATAATTATTTAACTTACTTTCAGAACTAGAAAGTCCACCATGGCACCTATATCCAACTCTTTCCCTCAGTGCACTGATTAAATAGCTGAAAGTTGTTTGCATCAGGTGTTTTACAATTTCAGCAATGCCATACTCACAGCACACAGAGAGGAGGAACAGCTAGAGGATCACAGGAGAAGGAAATCACAGCTCCTGGTAGCAAATTTCCTCAGGTTCCAATGCTGCAGGAGGTGCAGTGCCTCTCTCAGGAGTGCATTCCTGAGGATAGCAGGCAAAAACAAACCACAGACTTCAATAAAAGAGCCTAAACCCCTACAAGGCATTTTGTAATCTTACAGCACTCAGGCTTAGAGCAGGATGTGTACCTGCCTTCCTGTCTGCAAATTTAAGGCAGAATCAGAAACATTAAAGCATCTCTTGGCAAGGCCAGTGGCTCATGACAAAACTCTGCAGCACAGAGAATCACAGGGAGCCTGGCACATGGCCAAGGGGGCCTCCAGCAGCATCCTAGGACAGCAGGCACACAAAGCCCATCCTGGGAGTCTTGTGTAGCACAGGAGGCGAGATGAGGTGAGGCAAGGCAAGACTCCGGGAAACCAGATCTACATTTGAGGACTTGTAGCTTCCCCTCTTCTCTTCTGATCCCTACCCAAATTACAGCTCCACACTGCATTTCAGCCTCATTTATAGCCTTGTGAGGAATGAGGCCCAGCTGGGGCGGAGCCTGTGCCCTCACAGCTGCCTTCCCCCAAACAGCTGCACCTGAAGGAGCTCTCCAGTAGCACAAAGTGCCATCACATCACCAAGGTTCCAGCAGGGAAGTGCTGAGAGATAAAGGGAGATTGATAAACAGAGCACCCACTTCAGCTACAGCAATGGGACCTATGGCTATGTTGGGTTTTTTGTTTGAGTTTCTACTTCACAGCTGTAGAACAGCCTGGCAGCAGTCAAGGGCCTGAGGAAATGGCTAGAGCTGGGCCAGGGCAGGGTCAGGCTGGAGATCAGGAAAAGGTTCTTCCCCCAGAGGGTGCTGGGCACTGCCCAGACTCCCCAGGGAATGGGCACAGCCCCAGGCTGACAGAGCTCCAAGAGCGTTTAGACAACGCTGCCAAGGATGCACAGGGTGGGATTGTTGGGGTGTCTGTGCAGGGCCAGGGGTCAGGGTCCCTTCCACATCAGCATATTCTGTGATTCTATGATTTGATGATGTTTTAGCTTTGTGAGCACAAAACTGATCACTGCTCAGCACACAAATTCCATCATATGAATATAGAATTCTGCCTTTTAGACCTACTCTGCTCTTGACAACAACCTCCCATCTTAAGTTTTTGATAACTTGGATTCCAAGAAGAGCTCATGAAGAGCTATCTTTGGGATTACACTGAGCTATGATATTAACTTTTATTTATTAGATTCCCAGTGAGCAGCCCTACTGCAAGTTTCTTTTTATAGCTGATCAAATTAAACATGTATGACCTGTCACCCTGTAGTCAGTCTCAGTGTTATCTCTTTGCTGAGAAACACAATGGAGAACAACATCATTCTCTCTTCCACAGCCAAATAATTTTTAATCACCTCAGCCACAGAACTCCTATTGGTAATCTGTCTTCTGGGCCCTCCTCGTCCTTAAAGCAGAGGCTGATAGAGAATTCAATTAATGTGACCCCTAAGGATAACACATCCAATCACACTAAGTGAGGAAAAGTATGCTCAGATGGAAAAGAAACTCCAACTGCAAACTTCCAGTGGAAAGTCTGTGTCCCAGTGGGCAGAACACCGTTAGCCTCATGAAATAAGGAAGGGCTTTGGGTTTCTGCCTTGGCAACAAAAAGCTTTCTTGCTGCTGAATTTCCCCCCTTTTAGGACGATCTGCCATCTTAATCCGGGGAAGCCGAAAGGAGTTATCGGGGTCAAACCTTCAGAAGATCAATGTTGGGTCTGTTGCGCTGATTTGGTTTCCCCCATCTATTGAAGAACATGTAAATCCTATATGCCACCACTTCCACTGCTCAAGTGCCTAAAACATTATCCAGTTAGCAGAGAAAAAAGCATGGATTAAATCCCAACCCTTTTTGAAGGGTAAAATTCTCAAAGAAAAGCCGTATTCTGTCTAAGGCTTTGCCTAGTTGGAATTTTTTACTGTAGTATTTATCACTGAGTCACAGAATCACAGAATAGCCTGAGCTGGAGGGGACCCACAAGGATCATTGAATCCAACATCTGACCCTGCACAGGACACCCCACAATCCTACCCTGTGCCTGAGAGCATTGTCCAAATGCTCCTTGGGCTCTGACATGCTTGGGACCATGACCACTGCCTGACCATCAGGCCAGAACATCATCTGGGGAAGGAACTTTTTCCTAACATCCTACCTAAACCTGTCCTGACATAGCTCCAGCCACTCAGCTCAGCTTCCCCACATCATCTTCAAGCAGAATATTGTGTCCCAGTCACACAGACCTTGAACAAAACCAACCATTGTCTTGCTCAAGCAGGGTAAAGTGTGAAGAATTTCAAGCTCCCTACACATGGCCAAAAATGGTCCAAACCAACTCAAGCACAGAACAAACCTGCAGCTCTTAGTGGATTTGCTCTCCATGTCACACATGTCATGGGTTGGAACTATATGATCTTTAAGGTCTCTTCCAGCCCAAACCATTCCATGATTCTATGATCAATTTGCTTCCACTGGACCTGGAGGCATTCTGCAACTCCAGAGGACTAAAGCTTCAAAAACATACATTTAAAATAATTTTTCCACACATCCTGTCACACCAACCTAAAATATGCAGGCGCTGGGTAGAAACCCAGCTTCCCAAACCATCCTGTTGTCAGCAGCTTCAATGCTGCATAAACATACTCAGGAACAACTGCTGAGTCACAGCAGCAGCACAAGATTATCCAAGGTTTGAAAAATCTGGATTTCAGAACAGAAACCGCTGTGTTGCTGTCAGTTAGCAGCGAAACAAAACACAGCATTGGTGGGGGGGAGGGGGCAAGAAAACAAAGCCAAACTGTTGGCTATGTTGGGTAACTTTTGCAGTCTTCTCAGCTTGTGATAGTGGCAGATGGCCCAGTCTGTAAATTAGCAGTTACCAGATGGGCCCCCTGAGTAGCTTTACTGCAGCAAATTGATTTGTTCGTGGATTTGGTATTAAAATGTCCTTCACTGTCTGGGTAGTGTTTGGCCACAGAGCTGCAAATTCCACTTGATTGCAGGGAAGGCCAAAACCCCAAACATGCCTGTTGGGAAGCTACTTCCATGTGTGGTGGTTACTGGTGAGTCCCAGTCAGCAGACAGGACAGTATACTGGAGGTACTTCGCTCTGCCAGAGAGGCCAGAGTAGACTCAGGAGACAGATGATCCCTTCAAACTCAGGATATTCTTCTATGACTCTATCATTTAGTTCTGGCCATGGATGATACAGACAACTTTGCAGTGAGGAGCTGGGAAAGGACACCCTGACCTAGGGAAATATCCATTGGGTTCCATTGGGTTGACATAGTTATTTCAGGACACAATTCTCATTGTGGGAAGGAATACAGCTTATCAGATACTTCAGTGCCATCCATCTGTCGCTCTCCTTCTTCCCTTTATAACCTTTGCCTCACCTCCAACCATTTTCACAGAATTACAGAATTCCTCTGGAAATCACCCAGTCCAACCCCCTGGGTCACCTAGAGCTGGTGACACAGGAGTGCATCCAGGTGGGTTTGGAATGCCTCCAGAAAGGCAGACTCCACAGCTTCCCTGGGCAGCTGTTCCAGTGCTCTGCCACCCTCAATGAACAGAGGTTCTTCCTCATGTTGAGGTGGAACTTCTTGTGGTTTAGTTTATGGCCATTGCTCCTCATCCTGCTGCTGGGCACCACTGAAAAGAGTCCGGTACCACCCTCTTGGCACCCACCTTGGAAAGATTTGTATGGATTGATGTGATCCATTCTCAGTCTTCTCCAGACTAAAGAGGCTCAGCTCATGCAGTTTCTCCTCATCGGAGAGGTGCTCAAGACCCCTCATCATCTTTGTGGCCTCTGCTGAACCCTCTCCAGTAGCTCCTTGTCTTTTCTGAACTGTGGAGACCAGAACTGAACACAACACTCTCAATGTGGCGCCAACAGTTCTGCTGGAGGTGCTGATGAACCACATGTGCAGATTTTGGCCCTTCTCTGTCTCTTCTGCTGCTCAGCTGTGCAGTGAGTTCCCTGTAGCAGTACATGCTGCCTTGTTTTTTAGGGTGAACTTTGCGTGCTGAAAGGCACCTTTATTTTGTACTACTAACCAGAATTTCTACTCCTGTGTCAGTATCTCAAAGAGGATGGAATTACTGGAAAGAAGTTCAATATGTGATTTTCCTCCATTTCATGGCAGAGACTGATAGCCAACATTCTCTAGCTTTGGTTGTTATCCTTCCAGACCTCCGCTCAAGTAAGAGGAAATTGTCTCAGCAGTAGTGAGCCGGAAGCTAGAGACTGACATTTATTGAAGCGAAATACTCCACATTCCTTAGATTTCTTAATAAACCCACAAGTGTTTCCATCTTCCTAGAGCTTCTTTGGCATGTTCTGGCATGATATCCCATAAGACTCAGACCCAAAAGCCTTTGCATACATTTTAGTTTGTGTCAAAGGCTGGAAACCATGACTTAATGTTCCCAGTGGTTCTCTGTGGCTGCAAGGCCTATAAAGTAACAAGGGAAGAGTGACAAACAAAAAGAAATTACTCAAATTTCTGCAAGAGTACCGTCACATGATGGTTTATAGTTCTAATATCTGGATATTAGATATATAGCTGGCAAAACAAACCAAACAGTTTTCCTGGACAATTAAATCATTTGTCAGCCTGAAAGCTCATATTTCCTCAAATTATGCTGCTGACAACAAACAAATAGGCAATGGACCATTGTTCCATCTCCCTTTTTTCTTCCATGTCTATTTCTCCCATTGTTTCAAAAGAACTCCAAGTTAGATCTCCTACCACAGGTGTAAGTACATACTGTTGTTCCTAATTATTATTAACTTGACTCAAACATCTTCACATGGCCACTTGGTCCTTAATCCAACACTAAATGATCAAAACTTAATCCTGAAAATGGAAAGAGCACCAATGGCTGGACATCAATGGCTGTGATTAAGACACTTTCTGCCTTAGTACTTAGGCAGCGTCCAAACCCCAGCTGCTGTGCTACAAACCATTACTGCTGAATTTTGTGTTTTTCCGCTGGAAAAGAAACAAGGCCATTTCTAAACCAAGTTTTTGCAGGGGAATATGTGATTTAATGGGCTTTGCTCTCCAGCTGATGAGACTGTTCAAATTCAGCGAGCTCTAACTATTACACCCAAGCTAACACACAACTATTATTCTCCAAAAGAGCCTGGATGACAACAATATCAGTCCAGGAAACCATGGGGTGCAAAGCCTGCTGCATTGAGAGCTGGAGGAAGTAAACCCTGGGCTCAAGGGAGTGCTGGGAATGACAAGCAGCTCTCTCCCTCTTCTCCTTTAGCACTTCACCCAGTGTCTGGATATCTGGCACGTCACATTTTCCCCAGAGAACTATTTGTTTTCTTTACTATCCCATCAAGCAGCGTCCTACCCTGAGAACCAAGACAGATATTCCTCCTGGAATGCAAAACAATCTGGCATTTTTCAGGATAAGGTTATTGTTGGAGCTTCATTTCCTGTTGGTCATTCTTCCTTCTCCAACTCTCCTCCACTGAATCTCAGTTTGTCTTCTGATTTTACCCATGACCTGGGCTGACATGCCTTTTAACCTCTGTCTCTCAAGCTGCTTGATAGTCCTGTCCTCCTGTTCACAAAACTCATGTCTCTTGGCAGTGAAGCACAGAAATTTGCATTTAACAATTTAAATAGGAGCATGGAAGTACATGTTCCAGGAAACCTGTCTCTGCTGCTTGGGGCCCTGTCCCCATCCTCATACAGATGAGACTGCTTGCACTGCTCCTCCAGCTACACCTCAGCTCTCTGCTGCCTTCCAGACCATCAGCGTCTTTTCCATGGAAGCCTGAACTGATTTTTTTAGATACTTTTGCCAGTCAACTGGCTTATTTGTGTGCTTTTATCATCCTGCCCTGGAGCTGGGAAGGGCAAGCAGTGAGGGGACACGTTCCAGTCCCTCCTCATTGAAATAAAGTTCTGTTTATCAATAACTGATATGAGGTGAAAATAATCAATTACTGTTCAAAAAGGGAAGGCTACCCTTCAGAACTGATCTGCTCACTGCAGTGCAAGTTATCCCACCTCACTACTAGCAATTGCTTTTTGTTTCCTCCCTCTTCCTAGACACCAAAATCCCAGTATGCCCTTTCTAGCTGTTTTCAGCCACTAATTCCTTCCGGTTCAAGTCCCTCCTGAAGAGACTGAAGCAAAAACCTACTGATAAGTTTGAAGTCCAACCTGAGCACTTTGCTTAGTCTCATTTTGGTGTCTTCCCTTCATTTACCATCCATTCCAATTTTTTAGTGGCTTCACCCTTCTACCTCCCATTCCTGGTCCATGTTTGAGATCGTGACTTGCCTGTCTTGAGAGCAAGGACAACACACTTATCCTCCTGTTCCCTGTTTTGTTCTTGGCAAAACCCTTTCTCTCGGCATACTGCACCGTACAGTACTATGGGACTTTAGTCCTTAGAAGTACTTTCACTGCAAATCCACAAAGGCAATCCCTTATACACATTCCCAGGATGCACAGACTCGCACTGTAAAGTTGTACTTCACCATTTCTTGCACTTTGAAGTGTGAGTAACAAAAGGCACACAGGAGAATGCTGTCTTCTTCACTTTCATCCTCCTGCAGTGGGTATGAAGAATTGGAAAGCGAGCTTCAGCTTTTGCCAGGTTTTGTGCATTTTCTTTCTTTATCCTTCTCATTGCCAGGCAGGTCAAACAGCTGGGCAGCTGTTGGGCTGTTATTTGTGCCAGGAGTGAGGGCTGTACAGACTCAGGCAGTTTGTATACTTGACTGATAAAGTGCATCACCAGAGCAGGTTATACAAGCACGCCTAGAAAGCCACATATTGTGCACAGACGGGTAACGAGATAAAAATAGCTGAACACTGGGACTAGGAACTGGATAAGTAGGGTCACCCTAACCTGAATTGTTCATGGCTCAGCAGCTTCTCTGAAGCCCATCCAGAGAGTCTGGGCTGTAACAAACCTCCTTGTGTGATGCAGCAGCAGCCAGCAGTACTGTGTGTGCACTGAGAGCCTTCCTGCAGTGCAGAACACGATGGCCTGATAGGTCACTGTAGAATTACAGAATGGTTTGGGTTGAAAAGGACCTTAAAGCTCATCTCATTCCACCCCTTGCCATGGGCTGGGACACCTTCCACTATCCCAGGTTGCTCCAAGCCCCATCCAGCCTGTCCTTGGACACTTTCAGGGACCAGATAGCCACAGCTTCTCTGGGCAACTTTACCTCCTGTCTGTTTTTACAGGTACTTTTATGCAATCTGAACTGACAATAAAAGGCATTTCCCCTCTTCCCAGGCCACCACCTCAAACTACTTCAAGCTTGGGACAAACATTTTTATTTTCTTATACTTTATGGAATCACAGAATCATTTAGGTTGGAAAAGACCTCAAAGATCTCAGAGTTGAACCTGTGACCGATCCCCGCCCTGTCACCCAGACCAGAGCTCTGAGTGCCACTTCCCTGGACACCTCCAGGGATGGGGACTCCACACTGCCCTGAGCAGCCCCTGCCAAGGCCTGACAACCCTCTCTGTCAAGAAATTTCTCGATGTTCAACCTGAACACAACTTGAGGCTGTTCCCTCTCCTCCTGTCCCTGTTCCCTGGGAAGAGAGCCCAACCTCCCCCCCAGCTGTCCCCTCCTGTCAGGGAGTTGTGCAGAGCCAGAAGGTCCCCCCTGAGCCTCCTTTTCTCCAGGCTTCCTGTCCTCCTGGCTGAAGCCAGCAATGCCTGGGAGGCTGGAAGCTCGCCAGCCACAGGCAGTCACTCTGCACACCATGTCCCAACTTTTGGTACAGCTTTGTCCTGCATGGCATCAGTGTCACTTGCACTAGTGAGAAAGCTGGAGCTTATGCAGAATTGATTCCATTTAAATATTCATCAACTCATAGTATTTAGGAGTACAAAAAAAAAAAAGTAAAACAACTTACTCTTTTCCTCCACAGCCTACAAAGTGCTTGATTCTTTTCTCTTAATGACAAAAAAAGAGCAAATGTAAATCAGTGCATTTCATCTCTGTGGAGGGAAGGGACAAAATATAAGTTATGAAAGTTATTGTGAAGTTTGTGGTGTACTAAGAACTCCAGCTAAATAGCTCAACTGTTCAGAGTTACATTTCAGCCCATTTTAGTTCACTTTTTTCCCTTTCACAGTGAAGCAATCAAAGCTTGAATAAAGCCTGGTCTGACACTGAACTGATTCTCAGAGCCAAAGGACTGATTTCACTCCTAGGTCAGGCACAGATTTGTCTCTGTGCTGTGACAGGGCACTGGGAGCTGTGTCTCAGTCCCCAAGTGCAGATGTTTAAGGACTCTCCAGCAGTGATATACACCCACCAGTGCAAAAAGAGGTCTTTCCAGGGAAAAGAAATAAAAGCTGCTGTGGAAGGACAAGGAAAGAGCAAGGACAAGCCCACACAGAGAGGTGGTGGTCATGAATCACCCTATAAGCAGAACACAGTGTGGTTCTGTCATGTTGGAAAACTGATTCTTGTTACATTTTCCAGCTGCAGATCACTTCGAGACCTTTGAGTACAGAAGCCTTAGTCATTCAGCTTTGCACTTCAAAGCTTACTGATAATTGAGAAACACTTACTTAAAACTCTTCTTCTATTCACCAAAGTGACATTTGCATGTCAGCTTCCCTTTGGAGAATAAAGTTTTCCACAGTGGCCTTCCCTCAGACTGCAAATTTGCAACTAAAAGTTGAAATGTTGAGTTGAGAGTGGAGTAAGTGCTAATCCTTAGCCATGAACACATGACAAGTCCTATTCAGAGCAAGGAAAAGGGTTTGCATTACATTTAGTTACAAGCTTCCCATTTTTTCCAAGTACCAGCTCAGCCAGATAGGGCAAAGTGGCACAGCCAGGATTACAAAGGGGCTCTAAAGGTTTACTCTGCTAAGTCCAAGTAGGGTAAACTTATTACACCAGCTCATGTGTTCCAGAAAAAGTGCTGCAAAACTCCCACTGGCTTCAACCAGCAACCCCCGGCACAGAGGCAGAGGAAGGGTCTTGACTCTGATTATTTGGCTGGAATCAAACAAGAAGACTTTAGTTAGTGACTAGTTTTATTGGCACCCATTAATCAGTTTTTATTCATCTTCTTTATTCACTGTAACTTCTGCGCATTGCTTAGATTGGAACCTTGACTCCATCCCCCTCCAGCAGAAAATATTATTTCCATGCTGTTTTCTTGCAGCCTACAAATAGTTAAGAGCCAATTTTATTAGGTTGCCCTTATCACCTGAAGTGCTACTTTGGCTCCTGGAGAGCCCAGCTAAGCAAACAATTACTTATTTCCCTCAGAATACTGGGGCAGGCTTCAGGCAGTGCTCTATTGCAGCATACACCATCTTCTTCCATAGCATTTGAAAGCCAAACAACTTCTGCAGGGACAAAAGGGACAAACATCTGACTGAACTTCCAGTTCCGACTAAAAAAGGAGCAAAAGCACATACAAATGTGGAATTGTAGAGAAGAATCAAAAAGAAGCATCAAAAGCAGCATGGGTGTCAGGGGAGGGGCCGATTCTGCCCCTCGGCCCTGTTCAGGTAAAACCCCCCTGCAGGGCTGCATCAAGCCCTGTGGTCCCAGCACAGGAAAGATGTGGAGCTGCTGAAGCCAGGCCAGAGGAGTCCACAAAGATGATCAGAAAGATGGAGCAGATCTGCTGTGAGAAAGGTTGGGAGAGTTGGGATTGGAGAGTTCAGCTTGCAGAAGAGAAGCTTCAGGGTGACTTAATTGTAGCCTTCCAGTGCCTGAAGGGAGCTTCAAGCAAGATAGAGAAGGACTATTTACAAGGGTCTGGAGCACCAGGACAAGGGTGAAATTGCTTCACATTGACAGAGGGCAGGGTTAGATGGGATATTAGGAAGTAATTCTTCCCTGTGAGGATGGGCAGGCCCTGGCACAGGTTGCCCAGAGAAGCTGTGGCTGGCCCTGGATCCCTGGAAGTTTTCCAGGTTAAACAGGGCTTGGAGCAACCTGTGACAGTGGAAGGTGTCCCTGCCCATGCTGGGGTTTAGAATGAGATGGGCTTTAAAGTCACTTCCAGCCCAACCCATACTGTGATTCTAGGATTTCTAGAGACACAGGATTGGCTGTTATAGCAAACATTACTCAGTGTCATATAAAGCCAACAAGCTACCCAAGCTGCCAGGCTTTTATCACCAGATTTTTCATCCCTGCTGGGTACTGGTTACAAACCATCAGCTGTCAGTGCAAGCCCATTCCCTTAGATTGACTGATAACCAAGCAGTTGCCCTTCAGCCATATTGATATTCCTCTGCTGACAAGCAGCAGCAGGCAAGAGAGGAGCACTTGACATTTCTGCTCTGACTCCTCCTGCTTTGCACAACTCCTCCTGCTTTGCATGAAGTTGTGCAGCAGCCTGGGAGCTCTGACAGAACAGATCTCGGAACGTGCTCTACATCGACATCCACTCAAAGCTTGAACTTCTCAGGGCAAATAATGGTAACTCTGGAGGCTACACTGAGATGTTTCTCCCCTGCAGAAGACAGCTGAAGTATGGACTTATATTTAGTCACACTCTGCTTTTTATTAAAACCCAAATGGGTCTTAGTTTTCTTCTGTCAGACTGAGTAAGAAATACTCCCTGCTTCTTCCAGGCAAATAGTCATGCTGCCAGATTTAAGCTTTTCTTAATCTTCTCTGGGAATGAATTATACTGAGGAACCACTTGAACTCCTCTGAAACAACAATTTCCTTGAGTGGCAAACAGCCCAATTCTATAAAAAGTATCAGTATAAAGACAAATTATTTGATGAAGGCTCCTGCTGATGTCAACATGAGACACCAGCAAGGATGATGGGTAAAAGCCTGCCTGTGCAAAAGAAATAAAGCCAGTTCTGTGTGGGATGAGTGTAAAAAACCATGAAATGCTGCCAGCTCCTGAGTGCTGTTTGCATCAGTTTGGTTTTCCACATAAGGCATTGACATGCTTAATTTCAAAGTGATTTATAGCAGCATTAAAAATTCTTTCACTGCTTTGTTTTGTTTGGAGCTTTTCATTATCAGGGTTGGCACAACATGCCTTTTTGGGGCTGACGGACATCTCCCTGCATTTAGAAGCTGGAGATGTTTGGGAACACCTGGTAGCAAGTTTCCTTTAGTCTTGAGAGAAAGAAGAACCATTGGGAGTGATATTAACTAGATAAATGAAGCTTTGGAGCTTTATTTCTCAGGCTGACCATCAGAGCATGTTTTGTCTGGAGTCAGGGAGCCATCAGGGCAGGAATCACACCAGAGCCTGCCTGTGACAAGGGCTGCTGGTGGCAGGCTGTGCTTCCAGCTGCTCTTTCAGCTGTAAAATCATCTGTAGCTCCAGCTCCCCCCTCTGTAACATCAGACTGATGGTCTGTTTATGCTCACACATACTGAAGGTAACACATAGTCTTCAGTCTGCATCAAACCCAAAATAAAGCTGATAGAAATTGATGCTTTACGACCCAGAATTCTGAGGTTTCAGACTTTGGTCAACATTCCAGTGAATCCCATTGCAAATGGAGATATCTCAGGTTCCTGAACCGCATTTTGAGCAGTTTGCTGGCGTAAAACTCAGGCACTGCAGGGCAGGGTTTAGTTGAACTGCTGTGGTTTCATGAATCATGGTGCTGCCTCATCAACCAAGAAGTCAAGCCAACCTCAGCTTCCCAAAAGGTTGCTAAAACACTGTTTAGCATTTTTAATAAAGGGAAAATACACCCTCAAGGGCCCTGAGCAACCATTAGTAACACTCAGTGACAATAAACGAGTAACATTAGAGAGTTTTTGGTAAAGAAACTCAACTAATGGCTTTAACCACAGTAGAGAGAGGCTGCTGGGAGCTGGATATGATGGGAGCCTGGTGATGGAGTCTTCATTGATTCTGCAACTGCTAAGGCAGCCTAAGCACTGAGTGATAAACTCTGTGAACTGAGTCAGCATTTACAGCTCCCTGTATGAGATGGAAAGGGGCAGAGAGTAAATCACCCTTATTTTGAAAATAATGCATAATGTGGGGACATCTTAAACCTTATAAGTCCAGTGTGTTTCTTCAGCTTCAGGTAGAAGTTTTGTACTTTAAGGTGCCATTTAAACTCAGTCTTGTTTGAAACCCTCTTAGCATGATCTCCAGTGACCATTAAGTAACAAATGGTGATGTTGCACCTTGTAAAAAGACCAAATAACTTGTACCATTCAATAAAACAACAATTAATATTACTCAAAAGGAAAGCACAACATTTTTTTCATATACTGGCACTGAAAGCTGCTCTAGAAGGGCAGCACGTCACAGAGCCAGTGCTTGATCTTGAGGCCTTTCTCAAAGTCAAACCCCACAGATAAACCTAAAACCAGCCTTCAGTAGGCACAGACATACATAGACACATACAAGCAGGGTGCTAAAACCAGAATTCAGATGAAAAATTCAAGTTTTGCTTATTCACAAACGCTGCCCAGGCTTGATCCTTCCTTTTACTCATTTCTCACTCTGTCTCCTCTCTCCCCCTTTGCCATTCCCTGAAGGGCATTACCAGCCTCAGAACAGCATAAACCATCACATCATCTGAGCTGCAGCTGCCACTTGTGGCTGCGTGGGAGCATTCCAGCAGCAGCAAGGCAGCCACGTCCACACCAAGAGCTCTGACTGCAGGAAAGGATTACAGAGGATTCCTCACACACAACTTTGTGCAGAGATATCCTTGCTAGAGCAGTCTGGAGATTCACGTCCCAGCCCCCTGGCAGTGGCAGGAAGCAGGGAGGCTCTGCATGGCCATAAACCAAATAAAATCCATCTGGGCATAAGTTCATATTAAATAGCATTTCCAGTACACAGTGCTACTTTAATTCCCTGATGGCTCCCAGGCTGCTGCATCTCACTGATGCATAAGCAGCCTTTCTACTGCTATTATAAAACAAATTACCTCATGCATGAGTGGCCTTAATATCAGTTCATGCTCCAAGCTGTTCTCCTGTGCTGACATATGTACACCCTGTTCACCCTGTGCTGCTGAAGGCAGATTGGCTTCCGAAACCACCCATCAGATAGAACAGGAAATGGATGATAAAATAGTGTGTGCAGCATTAGATCTAATGCATTCCCCATATTCTGCTCCCTTTGCTGTGGCTTGCTGCTCAGTGTAAAAGGGGTTACTGGGTGAGCAATAGGGTTTCAGCCCCTCTCTTTCTCCTTTGCCATCCCAGCCTCACATGGCAGGTGTTTCTCTGCCTGTCATAGCTGCAGAGCTCTCTCCCCATTAAGGCTGCAGTGATACATTTTGACCTGAGCAGCACTGGACACCTCAATGAGTAAATAACCATGTCATGGAAGCACCAGTCACTGAAATGAGAATATTATAAATAGAAATATTCCCCATAAGCGGCTTGTGACTAAGCTCACTTTTGAGCTAATAACTTCCCATGGAGATGAACTCTGCAGGAAAGCTCACAGAGCTATAAATACTCAGAATTCATTAACAGATCTTTTTAGTTGCAAACATTCTTTTCTGGCTGTGCATCATGACACTGGTGCTCCCAACCCATTCTCCTTTCAAAAGCTGCAATTGTTTAACCCCCAGATCCAGCTACTCTCAGAAATCAACAGGAAGAAAACACTGGGGCAATTCAGACTATTAAGACATTATTCCAATGCCAAAGAAATAAAATAAGAAAGAAAAAGAAAAATATGACAAGGAACAGATGCTATGTCATGAGCAAGTCTGGAGTTTCATACTCTTCATAAGTTTTAATATTTTGCTAATCTATGAAGGAAAAAAAAATATTTTAAGGGCCTATGATTGTATTCTATGGGTTCTGAGGTAATGAGAATCATGGATTTGTTCTCAATTTCAGTACTTACTGCCTGCCCAGCTGCATTTCCCAGCACTGCTCTGACGAGGCGTATGAACGCTGACCAAACTGGGGTCACTGGAGTGGCAGATCCTACATGGAGATATTTTTGTTTCCATGTGGTTACCCAGCATCAGGGCTGCACATCAACATTGGACTTCTGAAAAGGCACTTGTGAATTGCAGCATTATTTGCATCCAAATAGTCTCTCAGTTGCAGATGTTCTCTTGCAATCACGCAGTGATGCTCCCTTGAGCAAGAGTTTAGCTTATGCCAGGCCAGCTTAAATCCTTTTAATTTCATTACACAGACATGACTCACAAGAGCCTAAGATTTATTTCCTTATGTTGCAAGCTAAAAGCAGAGCAAACCAGTATCTTTTCACCTGGCTGTCTAAGCACGGTTTAAAGTCACGGAGCAGTATTTTTTGCTCCTGCTGATTTCTTTAATTCACTTACTGAAGGCTGGCACTGAGACCCAGCCCTGCTGCTCCTGTTGCCATATAGGTGTTTGGCAACAGCCTCCACACAGGGATTGTGATACAATATTAATGAGCTCTTTATCACTGAACTATTAAATCAGGAGCTTTATGGATGCTTGCCAGCAGGGCAAATCCATAGAATCACAGAACCCAGAATGGTTTGGGAAAAGCCCTTAAAGCCCTAATTCCCCCTAATACCTTCCACTAGACCAGGTTGCTCCAAATCCTGCTCTTGCTTTAGCCCCTAAGAACAATTCTGGTACAAAGAGAGGGCAGGAGTTCAGCTGTTGAAGCAAAACTCTACATGAGTCTCATGGCATCCTAGTATTTGCCCTTTTGTTGCAGAGCAAAATGTTTTCTACAGCTGTCTGCTCCAGACAAGACCAGCAGCTGTGGCTTGGCCATTTTCTTAGGTCAGGGAAACAACCTCGACTCTGTCTTGTCCCAGACTCTGTTTCTAGTCAGCTGGGCTTTTTCCAGCCAGCTCCATTTCTGGCTTCTAAATTTTAGCCCAGAAAGGCCAGTGCCCCAGAATTTTAACTTGATCACTTCAATTTGATCAGGCAGCATGCTGGCACCTGAAGATAAGGACAAACTTCCAGATATGAGGCTGATTTTCAGGCATGTTCACTCCAATTTACAGGACATTGTGCTGTAGCAGGATTTGTAAATGTAAATGCATCAGCCAGTCCCAAGGCTGACAGCCAGGAGCATCCTGGACTGCTGCAGGAAGGTAAATCACAGCGAGGAGAGCAAGCAGCACGCTCCAAGCTGCTGCTTTGTTGAGCTATTACTCACCAAGGAAAGAGCATAATTCTTTTTCCACACTTTCATGAAGTGAAGAGAGAATTCTTCAGCCTTATCTAATGGCTCATGCCTGCAGTGAGTCAAACACTGGGACTACCAGACCTCTGTTCCCTGTAAGACCTTTTCCTTTCATACAGACAAGTTATTTTAGGATTGTAGGTGTTGAGTGACGCCCATGTTTGCCTGTCACTGTGTATGTGAGCACAACAGTGAACTCACCAGATAGCACTTACCCTGTACTCTCACTTTGTTTTGCAGAGGACTATCTATTAATTTAATTTCCAATTTTAATTTAATTTCAAACTCCTGGCATTGTTTGTGCTCTCATGCCACGGTCCAGGCTTGCAGCACTTGTGCACAGGGCAGGTACCTTGGCAGATGTGTTGCTGCAATCGGCCACAGCTTCTCCTCCAGCCTCAAACTTGCCCTATCATCTTTGAATTCAACCAGTTTTTCCTCCTGAAAGAAAAAAAAAGAAAGTCTGTGAAAGGAAAAAAAGAAAGAAAAAAAGGTCTGTGCAAACAATTTGCTGTTGGAACAGCTAATTTTCAACACTAATGTGGACAGGCTCTACAAAATTACCTGGACCTCATGTGCCTCTTTGTGCCAACTACAATGATATTGATATTTCTTCTATATCCTCCCCTCACCAACAGCCAATTGGTGGTACAACACACATGATTATCCTGATGTTTTCTGGTGATCCTTTCAACAAATGTGTTTAAAGTAAACTCTCTCTATTTGGAGGTGCTGTAATCTGATTTGGACTGTGCAATCACCCCTCACACAAGGTACTGTTTTGTTTGCATTATTCTACCTGTTCAGCACACTAAGTGAAGTTCAAAAGTGATTTGGGATGGAAGAGTTGATTGTTTCAGCTTCTAAAGATGGTGTTTTTCCCTAAAATTTGACTGCTGTTGGCTTTGGGTAAATCTCCTGGCTAAATTCCTGCTCAAGTGGTTAGCCCAGCTGACTTGTACTTAACTTCCACCAACCCACTTTTATTCCCTATTCTTTTTGGCCCTTGGCTGAAGTTATTAAAGGGTCATTACTCGAATGCTGGTTTTACTAAAAATGACTCTCAGTTTCAATAGCCTTCAGCTCACAACCAGCGCCTCACTGCAGCTATTGGCAACCTCTCTGTGCTAAATTCAATTTGTCTGTGCCTTTCAGATGTTCAAGATTTCACTTCTTAAATCCTGTTTGGCACCGAGGAGAAGAGGATGTTACAGACATTTCTCACTGAAGGTTTAGTTTCAACAAAAGCCCCAATTCTATGCATCTCTAATCAGGTTTTTGAAAACTATCTCTCAGAAGCGAGAAGCAGCTCTTTGAATTATCTCTTTTTTACAGTGAAGTTAATGAAAGTCCAAAATGTTCCCACTCATTTCATTATAGGAGCCTTCATTTACATTCCATTGAGCTGAATCATAACTAAGCCTTACCCCCACACTGGGCATGCAGCCTGCACAGTTTACATGTGTGTTGGTAAAAGGTAAAGAAAGCTTTTTTTTCAAATTTCCTAATCCATTTCTCACAATCTCTTCCTCAAGTGTCCAGTTTTTATTATGCCAGGCTAAAGGTAAATGCTACTTTAGAATAACAGCTCACAGAGACTCAGGTTTAATGCAGTCAAACCTGGCTTTTTAAATTATTATTAGATTCTATGGGAAAAAAGGCATAACTACCCACTACAATTTTTCAACTAAGTGTGAAAATACTTTGCAAAAGTGGATGCCTAACTCTGCATGATTTATAACTTTAATTTTTCCCCAGTAACAAACACAGAGTCCAAGTCATAGACTGGTTTGGGTTGGAAAGGACCTTAAATCCTATCTTGTCCATGGGCAGGGACACCTTCCACTATCCCAGGGTGCTCCAAGCCCTGTTCAACCTGGCCTTGGACATTTCCAGGGATCCAGGGGCAGCCACAGCTTCTCTGGCCAATCTGTGCCAGGGCCTCCCCACCCTCACAGGGAAGAATTTATTCCCAATATCCCACCTAAACCTGGCCCATTTAATCTTAAGCCTATTCCAATAGGGCAGTGATTGCTCAGCTCCAGGTTTCCTACCCAATTTGAGGACCTGAAATGGTTTGCTGTGGTTCCCAGCTCTACACACAAAATCTCAGCCCCAACATTAAAGAGATAATCATTGTCCCCAAATTCTATAAATGTATAGGATAGCTATTTATGTACGAATATCCATGGATAGCAGCCAGCTGGATTGTCACATGAACAGATAATAATCAAGGTAGCCAGTTTTGAGATGTCCCAGTCCCTGTATAGTCCAAGAGAAATCTTTAAAGATCTCTCTGGAGCTGTAACACATATTGATGCATCCCAGAAATAGTGATGCCAATTTGTACAGCTGGAGCATCCTTCCCTTGGTTTGGAAAATGACAAAAGTTGAAAATATATATCAGGGAAGGACTTCAACCTTTCAATTTTGAGCTCAGCCAAGCAAAACAGATATATGGAGAAATTTGTCAGGAAACAAGCTGGATTTGTGGGGACTCTCAAGGACCTATTTATGGATATGGATTAGAAACAGGTACTTATTACATCCAGTACTTAAATCTCAACAGGTCAAAGTTCCCTTTTTCCAATATTGCTTTCCCAAGGAAAGAGAGGCATGGCCCACACCAAGGGCAGGATATCTCTGTCTCACCAAATGAGAAAATGAAGCAACTTATGGTTTATGGCTCCAGGAAGTATTCCCTTATCTTCCCAAGTTAGCCATGACTGCACTAAATAGCTGTAAGAGTCTCAACTCTTAGGCTCTCAACTATGGTTTTGGCAGGGTTTATCAAAACCAAAATTATCTTCTACAATGTCTTTCACTCTTTACTGATAATTATCAGCCTTTATTATCCCTTTTTTCCCTCCAATAATATATTCCCCCTCAGCCATGCACAAGGCTTCCCACACCCAGGTCTGGAAAGCCCTTCCAGTCAGGGCTGGCTCACTGGACCACTTATTTACACGCTGCTGATGCCTCATGGAGAGGTTACTAAAGGCCATCTTTACACAAGGCCTAAAGAGTTCCTGTTTATATTCCTCTTGCTTTATCCTTAGGAAAAACAGTTGCATACAGGCAGAGGTATTTAAAGCTTGACCCATCCTCCCTCGTCCTGCTGGGAGCTATAATCTGTCTCTGCTATCTCGACTGATATTTGTGTAGCTGATTATGTCGTCCAAACAAGGGATTAGGATCCTGATTTGGGGAGGGAGCAACATGAACAGAGGGTGTCTGAAGGGACAAGCTTTTTTTTGTTCCCAGTCAGATTCCCTGAACAAAAGGGAGAGAGAAGAAATGCATCTTGTATAAAGGGCAATTGTTTCCCAATGGAACATTTAATGTTTTTCCATTAAGCATGAGCTGCTCTGGTTGTTATGGAATATTTTATGAACAGGTCCGCTAATGCGACGCCCAGCTCCAGCACTGTCTGCACCAGGAAAACAAAGCCAGCACAGGCCATCCTTTTGTGTTTTGATTTCCTCCTTTCACCCACACAGGGGATGAATCAGAATATTTTCTTTGAGTTTTTATAGCTACTGGATGAATATTCCCATGTCTCTTGCCTAAACAACAATTCCCCATATTAAACTTCTTCATGTAAATAAAGGCTGGGATGTGCCAGGCTTGGCTTCCTGGGCACTTACCCAAGGAATACACTTTGGTCCATGACACAACCTTTGTCACACAACTTCAAAGTCTTTGGAAGACCAGACAGATTTAGGGAAACCATTATCTGTCCCTATGGAGTAGGAAAAATAAGGAACATCTACAAAATCCCATGTGATATTTATTTTGTTTCACAAGGGAGGCAGAAGGCACCCCAGGAAACAAGTAGCTTCCATGAAAGCTGAAGGTGGCAGCTGGCAGCACACACAGGCTGCAGAACATTTTGCTCCAAAATGATGAGAGGCAGAAGTCTTTATGTTCCAAAAAAAATCCATGGACAAATTCATAGAAGGGAATTAAGACATGAAGGGCTACTAAATGCAGTCCTGTAGATTTGGTTCAGGAAGCCCCCAGGAGGGGCTGAGTCCTGCCACAGGAGGTTTGGAATGGGACAATCACAGGTTACTGTAAGGCAGGAGGGACCTTTGGAAGCCACCTGGGCCAAGGGCCCTCACTCCCTGCCCAAGACCAGGCTAATTTCAACTTTTGATCAGATTGTTCAGGACTTCATCTGCTTTGAATTCAGAGCATCTCCAAGGATGGAAATTTCACAGCCTCTCTCAGAAACCTGTTTGAGGCTTTAATTCTCTCTTCAAGGAGAGAATTCATTCTCTTCAAGGAAGAACTTGTTTCTTTTTCCTATCCTGATGCTCTTTATTATCTCCAGCTGGCCCATGTCCTGTGGAACTATACCTCCCTTGATTTCACCAGCAGGCCATCCCAATGGCCATAACTATGGGAATTTCTAAGAAATTTCACCATTTTAGTCAGGCACCCCTGTTTCCCCCCAGGAAGGAGATCATATGGGCTGTGGGTTAATTCAGACTTGTCTTATGTAATAAAGCCAGAAGATTTCAGGCTGGAGTCTTTTAATGCCCTGTATATACTGGCAAATTATACCAAATACTTGCTACAGGAATCAGTGAAAGGAGATTTTTGACTCTAAATTGTTCAGTAAGTTCAGTGGTGCAAGTCTGCCTGACAAGCTAAAGTGGAATTCTTACTTACAAAGCATTTCTCTTGAGGTTCACATTACATGATAGCTGATACCAGAAGTATTAGAGAATAAAAGCTGTGTTTTAGAGGTAACGATTTTTTGCCTTGAATGCTAATTAGTGCTATTGTAGACACTGTAGCTCCAAGCTAACAGCAGTCTGTCTCCAGCAGAATCCAATGCAAACTCAGAATTCCTCTCTAGAGTCAGCTGCTGGAATTGCTACCCCAGTGCTTGGAGCATTATCACAACCCCCCAAAGTAGCAGCTATGACTACAAAACCTATTTTTCATGGCTTTTCAATTTACCACTCTGAGTCAGAAGGGAGAGAAGCCAAGAGACCATTTCTCAGCTCTGCAAATGGACTAATTTAGGTCTATTTAAAAGTCTTCTCTGATTTTAAGAGGGACCGAACCCCTTTCAGGTTTAACCTCACTAAAACGAAAGCACTTTTGGTCCAGAGTAGAGCTGTTAAAGGGGATTATGCCTCATTTCTCTGAGAACTCAGACTGGCACATTTCATTGTGCTGGTGACTGAGTCTGTCCATGCACAACCTGAAGGGTTCACAGACTGACACAGTCTGCAGGACAGAAGTGCCCATATGGCTTATGCAGTGTGAGAGGGAAAGAAACTTTGCAATGAGGGATATTTTGAAGTAAGAAAGAAGCATAACCACTACAGAAAACTAATCAGACTGCCCTGCTGAGGCAGATAAGAAGGAAAATGAACAAAGCTCTTTGGTTAGATATATTTTAATTCCTTCTGAGTCCAAAACTATGAAGCTGAAATGCAAGAAAATAATTTGAAAGAATGAAAAATTCCAGGCCAGGCTGGATGAGGCTGGGAGCAGCCTGGTCTAGTAAAAAGTGTCCCTGCCCATGGCAGGGGGTTGGAATTGGATGGTCCCTTCCAACCCAAATCATTCCCTGATCCCATGGTTCTAATGTTTGATCTCAGCTTTAGAAGGCAACAGCCTACTGAGAGAAGTTGGATTCCTTCCATTTTTTCTGGCATGATGATCCCATAATCTTTTGCTCAGGATGGAGGTGTTATTTAACAGGACCATGCCCTGCTGCTCTTATCAAGGACAAAGGCAGAACATGAGTATGCACCACAAGGTGAGTGAGGTATTATCAGTGGAGTAAATTTGTATACAGTCTGCAGATATGTATTAAAACATCTACTTTCCACAGGGAATTATAAAGTTCTTTCTTACAATACTGGGCTGCAACCAATTTAAGGCTCACCATAACAAGCGTGAATAATTAATTTATTGTATGCATTGCTAATAGGATGTTGCTAGTCTCAGACACACTGCATTGCATCCCAGACAGAAGGATGAACAATGAAAGTCATGGCAAGCTCTTGCCCAAATCCATTGCATTAGTCACTCCTGATACCTAAATTTATGTAATTAGAGTGGAACCATTGATGCTGGTACAGAGGTACAAGCCCTCTGGCTTGATCTGCTCTTGTTTTCTTCCTGGTTTTTAATCAATCAGTTGCACAACAATCTGAAAGAAGCTGCACAATTTTGTGTTGCCTTCAGCTAGATACACTCTTCATGAGCTGTGGATTCTCAGAACTGAGCTGACAGTGTCTCTGCTTCTGAGAAACCACTTGCAATCCTGAGCTTCCTGTGCTAATGCAACAGGCACGGTCCTGTAATTAAAAGGACATGCTGTCCCCAAAGCAAAACCAGTATGTTTGAACTATTAGAAAACCGTGCAAGCCATTTGCACTGGGGATTAAAACATTGCAGCTGTGGAAAAAAAAATCATCCCCGAGTGTGTGTTTGCCTGGAGATCTGAGACTCTGCCTTGTGTAGAATACCCAGCATCAGCATAATCCTCATAAACACAGTTAAGTGGTTGAGCTCACTGCTGGAAATATCAACTCTCCACCACATGGTACTAACCCAGTGCCTGGAAATCTTATCAAATTAATTGTGAATCCACTGCTACACCACTGTATTTCCTCTTTTCTTAGACTTTCCCATGTTCTTGGTTTCACAGGATCTGTCTAATACTCTTGTGTCGTGCTTCAGCCTCACAGGATTGCAACAGAATAAATTCTTTGTCAGCCAGACCCAACGTTCCAGCTACAGCCAATGCCAAGGAAACATAAAGGTTTCTTTAGCAAATGGTTTCTGGAGAAGGGTCTTGGCTCAAATCAGATGTCCTTGCTTTTTAAGAGCTTCATTTCAGCTAGAACAAATAAAGCTCTTTTTAAGAGCTTCATTTCAGTCTAGAATAAATGCTTCCTTCATCTTTGAGCTCCAACAGCCATGTGACAGAGAGGAACCAGCAGAGCAGAGACCAGTGTTAGCACTGGTGAAGATAATTTGGACAGCACAGTTGATCATAATATTAAAAATACAGTAATAGGTTAAACAAAATGCAGTGAAATGAAAGGCATCCAACCATTTAATGCAGGCATTAGGCTGCCCCCATGGCCACTGGGCCAAAACTTCTGAGCATGTTTGACAAAGCCCATTTTATGGGGAAAGCAATGCCTTAATACTGTATCTAATTAGCTGGGAAAGAGGAATGCAAAGCTTCCGCCTGCCAAGGTGGAGAGAAGACTGCAGGGAACACTAAGATACAGGTTGGCAAAGCACAGACAGAGACTTGTTTGGCCTTGTGCTGCACCATATGCCCAGGCTCCCAGAATAACCAAAATCAGCTGCTCCTTTTTAGCCAGCAGTGTTCCCTCAGGTCACATTTCAGACGTCACCTCAACCACCTTTCCTACAGGAAAAAAGATGCTGTCATGTCACTGCAGATACCAGGCTCTGTACAGCAGCCTGGCATTGTGCAACTTTATTAGAAATCTCAAGGGCTGGCTACAATAAATCAAGCACCTAAGCTATCACAAATTCAATTTAACTGTTACATGAGATGCAGCTGAAAAGATGTGAGCAGATATGATTGTTCTTTTATATTGAAAATATCACAGTCAGGAATACAAGGGAAGTCTTTAGTGAATGCTCAGCACTGAAAAATAGTAGTTCTGCTTCCAAGGCAAATCTGCTCAAGCTCCATGGGCTTGAAATTGGAATATGAAGCTAAGACTGAACTTTCAGAAGCATAATCATCCCAAATAGCAGAAAATTAGAAAACAAGTTGTTTATACTGATTAGCAGAATGCAACAACAGGCATCTTATAAAAATGAGCAGCCTTTTCAACAACAGAAATAGTCATTAATTTGTTGCTGAGCTGGCCTTGATGCATCACTAACACATATGTGCCAGCTATACTTAACTGTTAACTTAACAGTTACTATAGAAGAGATATGAAAAGCTATGGCTTTCTTGCAGTCAAGTGAAAGCTTTACTCACTAAGGAGATATCCCACTTGTACTGAAGCTAATCTTGTTCTTCAAATACATTTCAGTCAAAGTTAAAGCCTCTTTTTCTTATTTCATTGCAATTCCATCCCATCTGCCCTTAGCTTTATCAACTTATTTACCTTCATTACTCTAAGACCACAGAGGGTTCAAACTCCTTGGTTATGTGATAGTCATGGAACAGACTTGTCAGGTGCTGGCATAGAAAGTTTGCAGTCTGCACAGCCACAGCAGGACAGCAGGAAAGAGAGAAGCATCCTGCCTGTGTCCTCCAGCGAGGGCTGAGGCTCAGCCCCATGTCATGTGAAGTCACTCCCTCTTGCACCAAGCTGCCTCCCTCACTTCCCCAGTCCTCATATGTTCTGCTCTGGATGCTTTACTCTATACTAAATCATATTTTCTTCCTCACTTACTTCTGCTTGTTGCTTCCTTAATTTTAACACACATAATTCCTGGATTTTCCCAACTCACACTTGGGCCTTCTTGAAGGTTGCTCAGAGAAGCTGTGACATTCCTATTCCTGGAAGTGTCCAAGGCCAGGCTGGACAGGACTTGGAGCATCCTGGGATAGTGGAAGGTGTCCCTGCCCAGGGGGTGGAATGAGATGGGATTGAAATCTCTCCCAACCCAAACCATTCTAGGATTCTGTAAGTCCCAAGTTTTACTCTTCTCAAGAAAGATCTATGTGTGGATAGCATGCTGCATCCTGGCACCACTTCCATGACTGGGTAGTCCTGAGGATCAAGGGAAGAGGGATGGCAAAGCCCACATCCTCCTTCCTAAGACACGCTTTGCAAAGCCAGCAGCATCCTCACTTTGGAGGGAAATTTCCACCTCAGCCACAGTTTTGCTATTTTGCTTGGTGCCACGGTGTGTGTTTATGATTGTACTGTAGCAGGAGCATGAGGGGAGGGGGAAACCTCAGCATTGCCATGAGGAGCTGACAGCAACATCCCATAAGCTCCCAGGATCATCTCCCATCCAGAAGGCAGCAGGAAGGACTGACCAGAGGAATTTCTTTGCGATGACGGATGACACTGAACAACTTGTTTTGAGGATGTTGTCTTTGCAACCAAGACTGCATCTCCTGCGGCTTCCCGGAGCCAAAATGCTGGCACTCAGGAGTTATCAGAAAGCAGCAGTACTTATGATAATCAGTCATATTACATTAAAATATGACACCTGGGTCCATCTGCTTTTTAAGCACCAATCACTAAGATCAAAGTGAGCAGATGTTTCTAGAATGCCAGTATTTCCATATGGAGATGGACAGTATATTCCTTTTAATTAAGGCTCAGGAGAAGAGCTGGTAAGCAGATCTAAGCACAGCTGTAGAGCAGCACTGCTATTTCGCTTCTAAAAATCATCATCCATCACGCTGCTGCTCTCTGTAAAAGCATTATGCTTAGCCATAGCTAAACTCATAAAATCCTTAATGGAATCAGCACAAAATGCCTTGTGCCTCTGAGAGAATTCCTTTTCCAGGCTGGTTTGCTTATTCTTTCATTCAAATTTCAAGAACACATTTATAATATTGTGCTTTATGTGTTTGAATCTAGCATGCTCAAAAGTTTGTAAAGCTCAATGACATCAAGTAGTGAGTAAACCTTATTATATAGAAACAAATTAGTGTTGCTTTTCCCTAAGTAATACCAGCTTGTGGGGGAGTAGCTGCTGGTAACAGTTCAGTCCCATATTTACAGAGCTCTAAGAAGACACTGAAGGTACAACACATCTACTATGAGATGTATTCTTAGAAACCTCCTGCTGCCACCACAGCTACCACTCTGAAAATATTCCTTTTATGTACACGCAGCATGTAACACTGACAGTCTGATCTGAAAACCTGCATGCAAAGATGAATATTAAAGGGAGTTGGTGTGAAAGATTAAATGAAAATATGGGCTGAGTAAACTTGTAAAATTCATTGAGCTTTGGCATAATGGCACTTCCCCACGTCAGCTCTAAACTCATCAATCAAGGTGGGATAATGCAAATTTGGAAGAAGGACTCTCCCAATGCGAGAGTCTCATAACAAACATATGCCTGATGAGATAAAAATATTAAGTGACTTATCTCTGCCTCGAGCCTCTGACAGGATGGCTTCAGAGCCCAGAGCAGTGTTATGGTATAGCCTTTTGAAAATGAGATGCAGCCATAAGAAAGTAAGCAGCAATGGACTCAGGGAATTATGATGCCCTTCACTTCCTACATTTGGACCTTCATTACCAAAATTTTGGGGTAGTTTCCATCATTTATCGCAGACAAGAATCTCCCTGTTTGTGCCAAGGGCTCATTTCAGCTTTCTCCTTCCTCATGTTCTATCCTTTTAGTGGCTGGATTTCTCAGAAAGGAGCTTGCATCTTTTCTGCTGGTGTTACAAATCCATGCTGGTTGTATTTGCTGGGAAAGCACAGGGCAGCTTTTCCACTGCTCATGGAAGTGAAAGCCCCTCCGAGAATAGAGGTTAAATCCTCATGACAACCATATGGTTGTGGGAAATGACTTAGAAGTATTTGAAGAGCAGGGAAGAGATTTCACAGGCAGTGCTGTCAGCTGTGACCATCCCATTCACAGAGGAGTCGCTGATTCCCAGACAATTAAAAAGGCAGCACTCGGGATTTCAGGGGAAAATGGATCAAAAAGACACAATTTTGTGCTTTAATTCCTCAGTCCACCAAGTCTCAGTCAATTTCATTCAAAAGGTGTCTTCTTACTGGGTTCAAGAGTGTCTGAGTGAGACTGTGAGTACACAACTGACTTCTAAGAATGGCTGCTCTGGTGCACAGCTAGCCTGAAGCTGGCAGGCCCATTCCTAACAAAGTTTGTTAGAAGTGGGTATTGCCAACATCCAGAATAAAAAGGCAACTACAGTTGGAAAGACAGGCTCATCAATGTGGATAACAGATGTGCTCTTGAAACAGGATCTGTTGTATTGCACTAAATAGTTTATTTAGTTGTGGTCTTTGTATTGGGTGTTGGGAAAAAATGTTACTGAGTATGGTATGTCATGTAGATTATTCCCCCTTCCTCATCACATGGTTTCTCCCCATGCACTCCTTTCTACACACCTGGGGGTCCGCCCATGGATACCCTTCCCCACGCCTCGCCCCAATGTTATCCCATTGCCCGTGGTCCTCTCTCCCCGCCCCCATCCCCTGGGGTACAAAACCCCACTGCAGGTAAAGGTTCAGCTCTTTCCTGCCTGGGTGGTTGCTGTGGCCAGCAGTGTCCCATCCCAAGCCAATAAACAGGATACTCCTCCCACGTGGGGAAGAGCGCTTTTGTCTTCAGTCCATGCAGGTCCCTGTGGGCTTGGGCTCCAGCCAGACCAGACCTATACAAAGCCCAGAGAACCACGGATTTCTGCAAGGATCTTTTCTCAGAAAGTTTCGTGTGTTTGAATATATGAGTAGTTTTACTTTCTAATCTGTCTTAACAAGGGAAAGAAACTAGTTCTGGTTAGGACAGGCCTGGCAGCCAGGCTTAAGTTACACTGACCACCACCACAGCATTCCCAAACAGTAGATCAGACTCCCTGCTCACACCTCTCCAGTATCTTTACAGAAGATAATTCTGTTTCCTTATTCCCATTCCTTCACTTAAAGGAATAAATTCCTGACTCCTGTTGAAGCCAGGGCAGACTTCTACTTGGGATGTTCCCTATGCATTGATTGTTTTAAATTAATTATTATTATAATGATTATTTGGAAATTAATTTCCAGGGTCCCCCCAACCAAAAAAGTGTCTCCTGATGAAAAAGCACAGCTGCACTACACATCAGATGTAGGGAACACAACAGAACTCAAAACTCAAGCTAAAATGCAGACTTGGAAAGGAATGGAAGCAAAGAACAAGGTCAGAGGCTGAAAGAAAAGGTCTTCTTCTTATGTAAGGACAGTGGAGTGGTTTTGCTTGAACAGTGAAAACAAATGTCAAGTACAGCATGAAAGGGCATCAACTAATTATTTACAGCTCCCAGTATCCCATCCTGTCTTCCAATCGGATGCCTTAACAAAACAACTGGTGCTCTCTGTCATACCAAAGCTGGATGCTGTTTGTCTGAGCCTAACATTTCTGCTACTAAATGTGTAGAAGTTTGTGCTTTACTGCATCCTTATGTCGATGATCCATGCAAGGGGACAATCTTCTGGTGCCAGTTAGAAATCTAAAGTTTTAGATGCAGGAGTGCAGCATGCCTAGGTTTTCCTCAAGAATTCTGCAAAGGGCAAAGGCACAGAATAGTCTGGGACACATGGGAGCATCCCTCCCCATGGCAGGGGGCTGGAACAAGATGATCTTTAAGGTCCCTTCCCACCCAAAGCATTCTCTGATGATTCCATGACCTTTCCTGCATCTGCAGCCGGCCATGAAGCAGTTTCAGCTGTGGCACCCCAAGGCTGGGCACAACAAATCCCTGGCAGAGCATATTTAAATTCTGCTCTGTGGACTCAGTGGAGGTAGCAATCCCGGCTACATCAAAGGAATGTCATACCCAGGTTTCCATCGGCTGCCCTGCAGGCCATGCCCCACATCAGGGATCATGATGCAGCTTCATTGTGTTCCCTCAGTGTGGCAGATGGCTTCTTATGAAGGTTTACGCAGCAAGTTCTCTGTGAGAGCCATCATTACAGACCATTATCAGCTTTCCTTGCCTCTTTGTGAACAGCTTTTTGAGATTCTGCTTCATAGCAAGTGTTAGATCACACACTATGAATTTCCATAGGTCTGATGTGAGCAACTGCTCTGAGCCACAAGCTTGTTATCCATCTTATGTCTGCAGTGCCATTGCCTCCTGCTCCATCATATTGTGCCAAATACTGGTGCTCAATCCAAACAAAACTCTTTTCAAGCAGAACAGTGTGAATTACACTGGGTTTCTGTCCTGAAAAGGCTTTCCCCAGCAGCTACCTTCTGAATTTCAAATACTGTGATTCCAGTCAGGACTTGGTGGAGTCTGTCAGAAGCAGAAACTAAGCCTAGAGCAAGACTGCAACAGACACATGGTACAGAGAAACATATTGGGGAAGTCTGGTGTTTGCTCTCACACCTAAAAAACACTTCTTCATGCACCAGCTTGGTGAAGATTGACATTGACAGCAGAAGTGTGGGGGGGGAGAAGGGTGAGACAGAGAGCTGCACAGCTATCAGGGTATTCCCATTTCTCCATACTCTTATTTCCAGTGTAGGATGAGCACTGAGTAAAGCTGAATCTTAAAAATTTTTTGAACTCTCCTTCTGTTTTGCTTCCAAGTCCCAGAGCTCGCCTATCAGTACAAGGAGATCTGGACTTACAGCTGATATTCACACTAATCTGCTCAAGTGTTTCATTGTTCCAATACTATTTTCACAACCTTAGACACCTTTATATTTCGTTCATCGACTTAGAAGCACACGAAACTCACTATCATCATGGTATGGGGAACTTTTTACTTTTTTCAAGAGATTGGAAAACCTCCAAGTCTGTTGGCTATACGATCAATAACTACCAGACAATCCGGGCAGATTGCACTCAAGATAAAGGATGAAATGTTAAAATATCTTGCAGTCAGGATCTTGAGAAATGAACCTGGCATTTGTCTAGCTGTCTAGACAGCTGGGATGAAAAGAAAAAAAAAGGCAAAGATTATCCCTTCGCATGCAGTAAATCCCCTGTCTCCTTCTTTTGCATTTAGCAGTTCTATGCAAGCTGATAATGGCCGAGGTGCTGGATAAATTGTACTTTATTACTGCCCTCTTTCTCACTTTTGGGTTCAACTTTCATAGCTGTGAGCATAATGAGGCCTCTAACAGCACTGCAGTGCAGTTAAGGCTGCTGAGAGGCTGCACTAAGGGCTCAGAGGCTCAGTCTGGGCTGCGTATCCAAGACAGTGCGGTGACAGGGATGTGGAATTGTATCTATCAATTACTGATTAGGTTTCTGCTCACTTGATGTCATGCTCATTTGGAAATCACTTACAGCTTCAGCTGGAACATGGAGGACATATCCTCTTCCAAGGCAGAGCTGACTCAATTAATTCCCAGGCAAACTTGTGCAAATATTTTACATTTTGTATTCCCATTTCTCTCTTGAAAGGCTTGGTTATTACATTATCACACTTTTTGTCAGAGCAATGGGTGGCTGATTGCCTTTAAGAACATCAACATTCATTCACCCAGTCTGGATCATAATTATTTAGCTGTCCCAGTCAAAAGAACAAGATAATTAGGAACCAGAGGCCCAGTTCTAAAAGTCTTGAGAAAAAAAAGTGCATTTCTCAAAGGACAGCACCTAATTAAACTCCTGTGGAGATCTTCTTGCACAGTGCACTGTTTCCTCGGGGACCTGTTTTTAGAAGCAGGTTATGAAGCTGAGGCACCTCTCAGTGAGGCAGGAAGAGCTAAGTGCTGCTTCTTCTCAGAGTTTGCTGTTACCTGCTCAGCACCAGACCTGTGCTGAGCCCACTGCCTTCTTCAAGCCAGGCAGTCTCAGTAAATGATGTGCAGGGTTTGGTTCAGCACAAAAGCCACATGGCATTTTCCATCTTCAGGGCAGTGTTACTTAGATCAGAAGTAAGCTAGGGGAGAACCTTCTAGAAGCAGCTCCATGATCTGGATGGCAGGATCCAGGCTGGTGCCCTCTGAAGATGCAGTGGCCCATGGCATGTTAAGGAATGCAGTCAGCTCCTGGCCTTGTGGCACGGTGGAATCTTGGCTCTGATACTAGCATTAAATCACACTTGGAGAGCCCAGGTAAAGGGGTGGCAGCTTTACAGAACCTGAAATTAGTTTGAAAAAGGCACCTGTGGAGGATTCAAGTACCACGAAGCATTAATATCTCTGGAAGGATTCGACAGAAGCACAGATTTTTCTCTGCAAATCCCAGGCCATCCAGCAAAGGGAAAGGATGAGTCACACTGACCTCCTACCCAGCATATTAAATATGTTCAGCCAGAGACTGAAAGCTCATTTCTTTTATCCATTCACCCCTCCAGCTGACAAGGTCAGTCAAATGTCACTGTATGCTTCATCAGACAGAAATAGTTTAGCAGAGTGCTGGAGTCTAAGTGTATACTTTTTATACAGCGCATGCTTTTCTCTCTGGATGTGGTTAGAGTTCTGTTTCCAGCAAATTAATACATCCTCCTAATTAGTGATGGCAAGCTGCATGTTGGGACGTTTTAAACAGGCATGGCTGCCCGTTCCCTTGACCAACCCAAGTTAATCAGCACCCAGCTTAGCATTGTGACTGAGAAACTGTCATTGAGCTATAACCCCTTAGAAGTGCTCAGCAGGATTTCACTGCAGCATGAACCACCCGGCCAGATCACAGAAAAGGTGAGTTCAGTCTGACAGCGCAGTTTGGTATGGCCAAAAGAAGTTGTCTAGCTAAGGACATGGAAAGACTCACACAATGACTCCCCCAGGCATAACCAGCTTCAGCTTAGGTACAGTTTTTGGTATTTAGTAACTTAACTAAGAAATCTGTGCTCAAAACAGCAACAAAAATAGAAGCAGGTCTCCAGCTTTGCTTTTCCTTCTGAGCTCTTCCCATTCCTGCCATTAGACAGACATGCAATATTCAAACGCATATGCACTACTGAATTATGAAAAGTAGCATAATATTCTGTTCAATTCCCTTTTGGTGTTTGGTCATCACAGAACTCATGTTTCCACAGAACTACCCAACAGCTCATTTCAGAATGCTAGATTGTCTGAAGAGACCTCATTACACGTGAAAATTCAGAGCAGATAATCACAGGAGGTGACCACACTGACAGATTGATCATGGATAGTGTAGGTTCATATTTCTTCAGTCTTGTGCCCACATGCACCTTGTAATTTCTAATTAAAAAAAAAAAAAAAAAAGGGGTTTCTTCAGTTGCTTTGCAGAAAATGTGCAATGGGCTGCAGCAGTGAGGCTGCCAGTGCTAAGCAGATGAAATGTGACACCTGGTTAAAACCAACAAGGACCTTCACTGACAAAGTTTCGGTGTGTTTACAGAAAACTTTCTCTGGCAGTTTCAGCAGTCTCCAGATTGATTGCTTTCAGGCTTGAAATTGTGTCCTCCCAACAGACTTTCTTGCAAGAAAATCTACCCGTAAAAAACCACCTAAGAATGTGAAACTCAAATAGCTTCTCCAGTTATTTCATTTCCCTTTTTTATCTTTGCAAGGATATTGTACAACCTGCAAGCAGTTTTCATGAGATGAGAAACTATTTGTCCCAGAGCAAGAGCTCATGAAATACCGGGATGTTTTCTTTCTTTCAGCAGAGAGAATTGAAGTCTAAAGTCTAATTCACAGAGAAAACTATTTGCTTCTAAGCGTTCATCATTAGCTTGGTTAGACCTGATTCAGTCAACTTTTAACACATTTTTATGGTTTATTCTGAACAGAGAAATGGTAAATATCACCCCCAGAACTCTTCAGAAGGCAGCCTGATGACAGACACTGGGACTGGTCATATCCATTGCCACTAAGAATTCCAGTCTTCTTACTTCAAACAGCAGGTTAGAATGATGGAAAGAGGCTGGCAGGACACAAAAGCTGCTCTTCCATCATGTCCATGATGCCAAGTTATAACAATTGTTCAGATGTTTAATAAAGCCTGAGATCTGTGACAAATTCATCATTCTGTTAAATCTTATTGCATCATGGATAGAAACAGGACTAAAAGTGGACCATTACTTTATGCCAGCATCAGTCACAAGCTCTCACAATAACTCTGTTAACCTCAGATGCCAAATGACATCTTCCTGGAGAATTAAGCTCTTTGGGGCAAAAAGTTCTGTTCAATCATGTGTACAGTGAATTATTCCCCTCCTTGTACCTCTTTGTCTCCTTTTTTTTGGTGTAAATTCCTTGCAGAGCACACTTTGGCCATTGCTGGGATGATTTTTTTGTAGTAATGCCCTGTTTCTGTCACTGTTACACAGGTACTTTGGAGCAGCTGAGGGGAGCTTAGAGCACTTTAAGCAGGTTCAGCACAGTTCAGCAACAAGACAGATGCACTTCTATCTGATAGACATTTCAAATTTGGCTCTCCTCATATTTTGGAACACCTTACAGTGTTTGCCCTTTTTACATAGAAAGAATTCTTGTGTCCCACAGCTGCCCAACGGAAGAAGGCAACTCCTTTACCAAGAGCAAATGTTTGCCCAGTGCTCTGTGCAAGTAGCCACAACAGGCCAGACTCCTTTCCCAGGGGATTCATGTGCCAGGTGATCCATGAGGTGGGCAGCTTAGCATCATAACCGTTGGAATGCTGCAAGTTCATGTGTGCCATGGTTTGTCCTTACAAGCCCCAAACTGACCAATGTGTGGAACAGCTTTCATGCCTATTTTTTTCTGAACACTTCCCAGAAATATCTGACATCCATTTGAAAGGTTTCAAGGCAGACTATTTAGAGGAACCAACAACTTTACTACATGTTAGTTTGGGTTACTGCAATAAGGGAAGCTCCAAGTCAGTCTAAGAATACTCACTCTTTCCATAGTAGATGAATTGACTGTTTCAGAGGGAAATTTTTCTGGGAAGTGACTCTTCACTTCCCTATATTTCTTTGCAATGCTGTAATGCTGTTTTGGGTATGCACTTACTCAGTCCTTCCCAGTGATCTCCCCATTTTCACTTAGAGGCTCACTTCCTCTTGGCATTGTTTTCACAGAATTTAAGATGTTAGCACATGATGCATTGTGCTATAGAAGAACCTAAAAAAGAACAGGCTGCCACGAGAACTGTAACATTCAAGGGACCCCAACCACTATCCTAGAGAAAAGATTGTTTCCTTCCCTCTGCTTGGAACAGCCAGTTTACTCCCAGAATGCAGAATTCAATGCAACTGTAACCTACTGAGGCCACTGATCCTTAGGTGCATCCAGCCCAGGTAGAACTTGACTCCTGTCCCCCAAAGGTGGGGTCTGGGGCCAAGAAATCTTTTTTTCCATCCATGTAAGTTATTCAGAATGGCATCAGATAACCAAGTTTACAGACAGGACTGGTACATCCTTGGAATATGTTCTTAACCAAACTCACAAGTTCATTTGGATGTGGAAGCCTTGAAGGAAAGCTCTTGATATGCGCAATTTAGCTTGGCATTGAGAACTGGCATCCTGAAGCCCTTTTGCTTGAGATTTTACCGCTGTTCATTCCAACTGACCATGGCCTGCACCCACAGGATTTATACCATTCCTAAAAACCAGTAATATTTATATCCTCTAGGGTGTGATACTTCTAACAAAAGTATTAGCTTCCAATTAAGCCTGTTTCCCTTAAAGGACAAAGCATAAAGATGAAATTAGCTTTTGAGACTTCTGCCAAGTATTTCATGTTAGGTAACTATTTGCCATCCAGATTTCATGTTCTGCAAGGCAATAGCAGTTCCAGATCTGTTTGGCATGCATAGCTCCAGCAGATGTGCACATGTGTTTGTCAGCTGCGCAAGGAAAGATATTTCTATCCTGTTTTCCAGGCTGAGACACAGAACCACTGCTGCAATAGTTTATCTCAGCTTTCAGAGCACTCTACCCAAGGTTCCATATATCTTAACACTACAGGACTCCCAAGATTCTCCAGGGAATATTTAAGAGTCTGCTGCACCTTTTTAAAATCAAGAAGTTAAGAGATAAAACACAAATAAGCATTTATAGTTCTCAAGACAGTACACCTGCAGTGCTGCTACTGGAGACCGCAGCAGAATTTTTTCCAGCGGCTTTATTAAATTTTACGATAGTTGATTTGACTTTAAACGTTTCTGGTGCAACCAAGACTCTTCAGCCTTGTCTGGAGCAGTGAGGAGTCTGCAGTGGTAGCTTTAAACACTTCCCACACAGGTCATCAAAATTCAGCTGAGGGCCCAAGGATAAGGAGGAAGTTGAACTTGTGACAGCTTGGGTGATTGAACAGGAGCGAGTAAGAATCCATGCCATACTTTCATCTTACTCCATCCAGCCTACTCTTGGGAAAACTAGTGCCAAACTCCCCTGGTTTTTGACCCTTGAGACCTGGGTCAATAACAGGCTCTTGCATTCTGTATTGAGCTGGGGCCAAAGGGCAGGGACATGCCTCCATCCCAGTTCCCTGCCTGCAAAATGCAGCTCCATCATGCCTGTACTTTCCTCAAGTCGCTTGAGTTCAAGGAAACCTAAGTCTACATTTTATCTTGCATTTCAAAGTAGTGGCACAAACTGAAACTGTAGACAAAGCTGAGGATAAGCTTTGAGGCGTTTCAGCTTTGCAGGCTTTGAAAGCAAAGCATTCTGCACTGCAGATCCAAGGTGCTTCCACTGCCTCAGGAACACTTTCAGGGACACTGGAGCTGTCCTAAAACTAAGAACTTCTCTTTCTTTGAAGAGTGTTGCAACTCAGTCTTTTGACTTTAAATGAAGTGTTGTGCTTGAAATACCCATGGCCTCTTTTGAAAGCTACTGAACCACACTTGACCTTTCTTTTTAACACTGTCCACCTTCAGATGTGGGCCAAGGGACCCGCTTGTCCCGCTCCAGGTGTCAGGAAAGCTGTGACAAATAACTCAAGGGCAGCAGAAGGGATGTAAGCAGCCGCTACAAAGCAGAGGAAATGTTTTTCCATCAGACAAAATACATCTAAGCCCACACATCTGAGTCCTGGCACTGGTCTGCAGCTGATTATTTTGGGGAAAAAAAAAAAACAAACGGTATTAATCTTTGGTAACAGAAGGCTTTAAAATCTCCAGCTTGCTTCAATGGTTGCATATGAGCTAATGAGACTCAAGAATGCTGCTGAGGGGCTAGAACTGCATGTAAAGAGAAATTATGTGGTGAGTACTGAAGAGTGGGATATAAATTATGCAGGGGAGGATTCACTGTAACTTCCAGTCACTTGCATCCATGTGAAGAAGAGCTCTTTACACAAAGGATTTCTGGCCTTTGCTGGAAATTATGTGGATTGAACTGGCCTGCAGTGATATCAAATGTATACCTCAGGTTGAGCACCTTGAGTAGGAGCAGCCTACTCTTCCCAAACTGCAGCATTTGAGAAAACCCTTCCCCACCGGCCAGAGTACCCAGCAGCTCTCAGGTTAAGCTCTGTGCCACCTCCTGGCCTTAGCTCCACATTTCTCAGGGAGCTGGAAGTAAGTGCAGCTGACACAGTTCAGGGCCAGGAAATCCCAAAGGAACCATCACAGGAACTGCAAGGCCAAAACGAGGTTCCTCTACAATTCACACAGTCAGTAGCTAAGCACATGAATATTTGCTCAAACCCTTTTTTTTTTTTTTTTTTAAATAAAGTAGTGACATCAATAGGTTTTACAGCAGTCTCCTGCTCTCTCTGCTGAAGATGTGTTATTTGGGTACCCTTAGTTCAACCAAAAGTTTTCTCTTTGTCAGGCGGTTAGTGCTAAAAATTCTCCCAGTGTCTAATAATTGCTGAACACTCTCCAGGAGCCTCATGGTGTTAAAATTATTATTGGGCATCAAGTTTCAACTCATTATACTTGCTCTCAAATTTATTTTTTTTTTGTAAGTGGATGGAAAGTTAGACTGGAATGAAAAGTCACACCCAGCTCAATAAAAACAATTCCAAGCTTCATTTTGTGCTATGATAACGGGTCTGCAATGGGTACACAGGAAAGAGATTTTCCAGTTCAGTCTGTACTTAGAAGCAAGCAATTGATGAGCAGGGTCCCATGGTGCTCACATCGTATGGAATATAAGTCTGGGCACCATAAGAAGATTTTTCAAAGCTTAGAATCCCAGAGAACATGTTTTTTTTTTAATGTTAATGTTATGATACATAGCTGGTGCAGGGCTTTTGAACTGCAACTAATTACTGCAAAGGGAATAGCCAGGCTTTAGCAGCTGGGAACGTTTCCAGGACTCCATCATTAAGCCCAGTTTACGAACAGAACTAGGTCAGACAAACCTGGTCAAACCCTAAGCAAAATGGGATGGTGGAAATGTGCCAGAAGCCCTTCCTTGTCTCTAGACAAAGAGCCCATGGGGTTTTATTACATTTTTATGAGGAAGCTGAAGCTACAGGAAGGGGGCATACAAGGTGATGTATACAAGGCATGAGTAGGAGAGCCTTTCCAGAGAATTCTTGCCGGGATCTGTGCACAGCCTGCACTGCAACGCAGCCCTGTCTCTGCCATACTCCTTGGGCTGCGTGAGTGTGAGTTATTATCAGCGAGCTGTTAAGCAGCTCAAAGAACTGACACAGACACAGCAAATCCCCCCAGTTTCTATGGTGACCGAATCCTAGATGCCAGCCCTTTGGAGACCCCCTTCTGACATCACAGTGCTCAGGAATACTGTCCGATGGGGCGAAGGGCTGGCTGGGCTGCAAGTCATCCTTGGGGGGAACTCCTTACATGGGAAAGCTGAAAGGCTGGGCTTACTACACCAGCTAAATCTCACTAATTTTGAAGTTAAAACGTCCAAAGAAAGGCAAATTCAGGTGATGCTGATGTCAAATACACACCCAAATAAAGATATTCAGTAGAAAACTCAGACCTGTGTGTAACAGGCAGCAAGGCTGTACTCCAAGTGCTGCTGCAGGGAACCCATAACCATTCTGATAGGCACAATTCTACACAGCCACCATCGTATTCCCACAGAATGTGGTGTTGGTGACAGCAGTCTTCTTCTTGGACAGGCTGCCTGTTGCTCAGCTGTAGCAGAGTGCCTGTTATTCTCTTCTCCATGGCCAGCAGGACCAGGGCAGGGCCCATCCCTTGGGCTGGCACTGCTGAGGCCCCTTGAGGGCTATGGCCAGTCCTGGGCACTCACAGCCATAGGGGCACTGAGGGGCAGGAGAATGTCCAGGGAAGGGTCTGGAGCCCCAGGAGTGGCTGAGGGAGCTGGGAAAGGGGCTCAGCCTGGAGAAAAGGAGGCTCAGGGGGGACCTTGTGGCTCTGCACAACTCCCTGACAGGAGGGGACAGCCAGGGGGCTCAGGCTCTGCTCCCAGGGAACAGAGACAGGAGGAGAGGGAACGGCCTCAGGCTGGGCCAGGGGAGGCTCAGGCTGGACATCAGCAGGAATTTCTCCATGGAAGGGATGGTCAGGTATTGAAGGGGCTGCTCAGGCAGGTGGTGGAGTCCCCATCCCTGGAGGTGTTCAAGGAATGCCTGGACATGGCACTCAGTGCTCTGGGCTTGTGACAGTCAAAGCCTGGACTTGATGATCTTGGAGGTCTTTTCCAGTGAAATGATTCTGGGATTCAAAGAAGCTACAGTCTACTGCTGGCTGGTTTTGTGATGTCTGCACTCACGTGCACAAGTCTCAAGGGCAAAAAGAACTGGATTTCTCATCTGAAATGTAGGGAAGTACCATGACCAGGCCCGACTACCATCCTCACCTTTGTTTTTGTGCTCTTTTGCATCCCTTCACTGATCAGTAACGGTTCACACTCCTCTTAACTCCTAAGAAAATGTTTCATTTTCTTACCAGAGGAATGATTTCAAGTTGCTATTTAAACTGTGCAATCTGTCACCGAAAACCTCAATTTCAGGGAGTGTTGCGTTAGCCAGTTGGTCAATGTCATACTCTTAAAATATGTCACGTGGGACCTTCACCAGCAAAGGTTTTGCCAGACCTACTTGTTTTGACTTTACTGTATCAATTTCTTACCCTGTTTCTTCATTCCTTACCACTGGATGTCACAGCATTATGCATAGAACATGTTATTAAACATTAAGGCAATTGTTCTAAAGGATGAGCTTGAACTAATCTAGAGTGACCTCTCCCATGGTTTTCCTGCATTAAATCAATAGCCTGTGTCTGAAAGTTCCAAGGTAACAATTGAGCTTACAATATTCCATAACTTTTTAAGACCTGTCAGCATGCCACAGCTGAAGTGAGACCTGAGCTTAACATGGAATTATGTGGTGAATCAAATATTGATTCTCCGTCAAGGAAGTGACAACAGCAACAAGCTTAGAGACACTTACAGTGTAATCATATTTAGTCATGATAAGAGCTCAATAAAGTGCTGAGTATCTTGGAGCTGGCATATGAAGCTGTCACTGGATTTGCTCTGCTATAAAATTCAGGATGTTAGCTGAGCCCTGACTCAGGGGTACCAACTGAACAATTTTTTTTTATTGTACATGAGTTGAGTCTTTGCTTCAATGAAGCTGTCTAAGCTTTGAGTAGCTCGTGTAGAACTTAGGACCTAAAACCTGCTTTGTGTGAAGAAGCCATTTATTTTCACTGGAAATTTCTTAAAGCTAAAGCACAGACCATCATCAGCCTGATCAAAGCTACAGCACAACTCCAGATCTGAACAATGACTTTGGTTTCAAGAAGATAGTAAATGTTGTAAATGGTTTTACAGTGAAACTTCGATCAACAAGGAGCTAAAACTTGGGCAGTTTTAAAGATGGTTCATTTTAACATTTCAGAAAGTTTCAGGTTAGTGGAAATCCATGTCCCTGGGGCTAGAATTAAGAGGTGACTCTCAGATTCTTTTCCCCATATGATGAACACACACAGTTATTGCCAGTTCCCTGTTCTGCAGCTCTGTACTGGCATGTGGCTCACATCTGATTAGAAGACCCTTTAAGCAGGATAATTTGACCTTGTAGCAGGGATCTGTGCTCCCACCTCTAGAAATGCAGGTTGCTTTTGCCATCCCACCTTTTTTCAGGCAGGTTGGGCACAGAACAGCATTTTCCTAGTTCTGACAGGAGCACTGGGGAATGAGCTACAGCTCCGACAGCCGCTTGTTGTTGCTACTCCATAATTAGTATTTTTTGAACTAGTTGGCATTTCTCCTGGAACAGATTTCACACTCCCTGAATGAGGTTAATTCATTAGTTACATTTGTTTCAAAGCCTCTTGAGCAATCTAATCACTCTGTAATAGTAACTGACTGACCCAAATATTTACCCAGTAAAATAACAGAATTTCATCCCAATTTATTAGGAGAGGAAGTTTAACCTATTTAAGTTTTTATATTCACTGAAAAGTATGGTGAAGATCATTCAGGAAAACGTGATGTTTTCATATGGGTTTGATTTCAATCTCCATAGCAATATCAGTATTAGTAGGCACAAAGATGCATCTCTAACACTCTATCTCCTGTGTTTTTCCAGACAGTCCCTGTCTATTAAACTAAACACTGCTCACACCAACAGCAATCCCAGGAGCAGCCAGGCTTTAAGATTGTGAACGGAACAGAAAGAATCCCAGTCAAGTGAAATGTTGTGTACAACCTCAGCTAAGATTTCTCTTATAAATTCTCCTGGATGGTGCAGAAGTCCTTATGTTCTCTGTTTTTTCAGTTAATCCCTTTCCTGTTCGGTCTACAAATGAGTCCCTGTGTCAAGCTGTGATGTTTAATTTATGTTAAATTCAGGCACAGATCAGGATAGGATGCTTGAACACCTTTTAGGAATTTTTTCCCTCCAATCAACATTTTAGCTGCTGGATTAGTAACTGAAAGCTAGTGCTGCCTAATTCCCATTTTAGCAGCCAGGAAAGCTCCTCCACATCCCAACAAAGCATTAGGGGAAGGTACAGGCAGGGTTTAAATGAAATTCCATGAGAGTTCTCCATTTCCAAGATCTGTGGTTAAACATCACCTTAATGGCTTGTGATCCCTGCCTGCAACATCTCTGTGGAACTTTTGTGCATATTTCCATTTAGGTGGACATGTCAGGCTCAGTTCCAAAAGCAAAATATCATTGTCCCTATGCCTTGAGTCCAAGTGCATCAATTGTGACTCCCCAAAATTCTTTCCTACACTCTTTGTAGGGTTTGGTGGCCAGACTGGGAATAGCAGGAAGTGGATAAGCCCTATCATGTGATAGGAGATAGAATTGTTTGAGACAGTGATTCGGTGCTGCTTTCCAGTTCCTGATACCTCCAGGAAAAAGGCACCAAGAGCAGAAGGAAACCATCCAGGGTGGCTTTCTGCAGGCAGGGCAGTGAATGGATTTGCCAGATGGGGGGGAGGAGGAGGAAGCCAGCACAGATGGAACTTTGTTAGAGACCTAAGCACAGAACCAGCTGCGTGGGAGAGTGGTGGGAAGCTTCACCCCTGGCAAGCTTTCGTCCTCAGAAAGGAAAACCAGTGCCAGAAGGGTAATCGACACTGCATCCACTCTGTCTGCTTTACTTACAGCCCATCAGCCCCTCCATACTTGTAAAATTGTCTGAGTTTCATGACCTCCCCAGATGAGCACGTTCATCTTGCCTTTGACAAAACCAGACCCCAAACAGCTGTGAAGTGCCCATGTTACCTCTGCTCCCAGACCAAAGAAAAACAAACCTGAATTCCTTACTGCTCACAGCAGAGCTACCCCAGTCATTCTTTGCCAGTTCACATTAAAGGCTGGTGGAACATTTTGGATGCCAGACCCTCCAGAACAGAGTTTGAGAGCAAAGAGAGGGATCTAGCATCTCTCTGTGCACCACTAGCAGCATTTCAGGCCAATCTCAGCTGCAAGCACAAGCAAAATACTTAGCGGTAAGGCCTTCCACAAGAAATCTATGTAAGCTGCAACAGTAGGTTGTATTTTGCTGTACAAAAAATACAAAAAAATTTTGTATTTTTGTACAAAGCTTACACAAAAGCTATTATGTGGTAAAAAAATCAGGGTAGCAAAGGCTTCATGGGAGGACTACAGATGAAAATATTACAAAAAGGCTTTATATTAACACAGGGTTTTAATGCTTCAATTTTTTGTGCGTAGTAGTTGCTTTCATTTACAGCTGAGAATACTCTGGGAGTTGTTTTCCATGAATTTTAGAGCTGGAAGAACACAAAGCATATGGCAGCAGTGGAAACAATCAGTCCCACATACAGCAGAGGCTGTTGCCTGACTCTTGGCTTTGCTGCTTGTTTTGGCATTTTCTGAGACACAAGTAATGTGAGGTAGTGCCTCTGCTCCAGATCAGGATAGAGGGAGGAAAACAGGAGAATTATAGCTTTCATCCAGATTTCTACATACATTTAGTTTATTCAAACAGTTTGAGGTAAATGAAAGCAAAAATCCTCTTACATTTCACAAATTTTTATCAGCATCATTAATGCCCTGAGTGGCACATGCTAGTGGAAAGGGGACTATATTCATCCTGTCTTTTTAATTTTTTTCTTTATCCACTCAAGAATTTCCTCCTAGGATTAGAAAATAAAAACAAAAAAGCTGATAAAAACTATACCAATTTCTGCTGAGAAGGAAGAGGGAAGAAGACAGAGGCATCTATGACCGTATGCCCCTGAACTGTTCAAATGAGCAGAAGACAACTCTTGCAGCAGACATCAACCACTGCTGAGGTAGCTCCAGTTCCAGCAGCATCCAAAAACTCAATTTCATATCACAGCTTGATTTGTCACCTCTGTAGTTCTTTTTGACCTTTTTGGTGTAATCCATCACATCAAGAGTGGTTTGGGTTGGAAGGGACTTGAAGCTCATCTCATTCCACCCCCAGGCCTGAGCTCTATACCCAAATAAAGACATTATGGGGGGGAAATTATTGAAATTACTCTCTTCCTACCTGTGGTGTATGTCAGTAGAATGGATGGATACAGTTTTCCTGAGGCTATCTTATACCAAGTTGTCCTTATGCTGTTTCCTATATCAAAGTTTGCTCCACGTTTCACAGCTTTGGAGCTTAAATCCGTAGAATATTGATCCTAAAAATGGATTAATCAAGGTCAGTGGCTGACAGTGCACAGCTGGCTTACAACCGCTATTGCAAATAACCCTGTTTATGCGATGCCAACAGTGCTTCATTACTCCATGAGACAAGTATTTCTGACAAGCTCATAGAATTATAGGACGGTTTCAGCTGGAAGGAACATTAAGGATAATCCCATTCCACACCCTGTCATGGGCAGGGATACCTTCCACTAACCCAGGCTGCTCCAAGCCCCGTCCAACCTGGCCTGGAACGCTCCCAGGAATGGGGTTGCTATTCCAGGCACGAATGGCGCCCTTTGGGCCCTAATCTCCTACTTTCATCACTTTCGGGGCTCCAGCGGCCGCGGGGGCCGGACTCACGGTGAAGGGCTCCACCTTCCCCGCGGGGTGATCGCTGCCGGGCGTTCTTGGGGGAGGGCCCCGAGTCCCCGGAACGGGGCGGGGCGAGGGGCGGCATCGGGGCGGGTCCGGTGTCCCTGAGGGGACGCGGAGCGGCGCGACCCCAACCCTCCCTCAGCGCCTCCCTTCAGGACTACATTTCCCAGCGTGCCCGAGGATGGGGCAGCGCGGGGCCTGCGCAATGACGTCATCGTGAGGGGCGTGGTCTGCGCCAGCGTGAAGCGGGGCAAGCGGGGAAGGACGCAGGGCGAGCGCGCGGGAGGGCGCGAGGCCGCGGCGGGGCCCCGACCATTGGCTGCCGCGGG
>WBNO01020988.1:80403-144676 GCA_013400575.1 Peucedramus taeniatus
CGTGAAGGGGCCGGAGCGGAGCGGAGCGGCCGCGCCATGAACTACCAGCAGCAGCTGGCCAACTCGGCAGCCATCCGAGCCGAGATCCAGCGCTTCGAGTCGGTGCACCCCAACATCTACTCCATCTATGAGCTGCTGGAGCGGGTGGAGGAGCCCGTGCTGCAGAACCAGATCCGCGAGCATGTCATCGCCATCGAAGGTGAGACGGCGGCACCGGCAAGGCGGGGAGANCCCCGAACACCCCCCCCAGTCCACTGCTCAGCTACCCCGCACCGAACGTCCGCCAGTCCTGTTCTCCGTCTCAAGCCTCCCCCAGTGCATGGCTCTGTTTTTCCACCCCCCATTCCCCAAGACCATGACTCTGTTTATCCATCCCCCCTCCAGACCTCCCCCAGCCCATGGCTCTGTTTCTTACCACTCCCTCCCTGGTCCCCTTATTCCCCCCCACCGCCACCCCTTAAATAGCCCTGTTTCCGCCGCCCCGCCTCCTCCATGGCCCTACTCCCTCTCATCTCCCCCAGCCCATGGTCCTGCTCCACCCCGTGCACTTCCATTCATCTCCCCCAGCCCCTTGCACTGCACTCCCCGTGCCCCCCAGCCCATGGCCCGCGGGTTCTTGGTAGCAGCCGCCTCCCCGCTCCGGGCTGCCTGCCCTTCCTCCACCCCTCCTGGCTGGCGTTTTCAGGGAGCCGGAGGTGTTCCGGCTTGGTCCTCATCATCTCCTTGGCGCTGAATGCCCTGGGTGGCCCCTCTGTTGGGATTTGTGGGGTTTAGAAGTTGTTCTGCTACTCGTCCGCTGCTGCTGTGCGGGAGAGCAGCGGGCTCCTTCGGGCTGGGGTACGGTGGGAAGGATGATGCTCGTTTTGCCTGCAGAAGGGTTCGGTAAAATGAAATTTTCTTCGGCGCTCCCTGCAGCATGTGATGGAGACAGTGTGGGGCTGTGGTTTGGTGGTGTGAAGTGGGTAAACAAGACATGCAGCTAGGTTATGGTTCGGTATCAGTCTATGCAGTAGTGTAAAAACAGGTCGGGAGGCAAGATGCAGATAACAGCCCTCTAAGCTTAGATTTATGTACGTCTATCCCCACAGGAGCACTACAGAGGCTTGAGCTGCTTAGGGATGCACAAAATAAGGAAAAAAATCACCAGCGTATAGAAGTGTGCAGATATTTTTTCTTAACTGTTGGTGGAGTTAAAAAGAGCAAACGGTATTGGCTAGGAATATGGTTTTTGTGGAGAAATTTATTACTTATTTTGCATGATAACTTGCTGAGCTTCATGTTTATGCTTTTCCAACTGGAGTATCCTGTTGCTGTTTTGAAAGGGATTCAGGGTAACAGAGTGTGATGTACAGCAGCTGAGATAGAGCTGCCTAAAACCATCTTAGGTTGGTGGCCTAGCTGGTCTTTAAATGATATGTAATCAAAAAGTCCCGATGGAAAAGCTGCTATTGAGACTGTTGCCTGAAAGATTTATTTGTGTGCCTCTTGAGCAGTGGAGCTTGAATAGACAGACATGGTTCTTGCAGTTAACATTTTGGGTTTAATGTGTTGTGTGGTGAGGCAGGGAGGCTGGTGGTGCCTGTCACTTATTACAGAGCAGTCCCCAACTCTGTATCTACATCTGACCAAGTGTGTGGTAGAGATTTGTGCATATTCTCTGTTTTATTAGTCACTACTGAGATTATGGTATGGGGCTGTCCCCTCCTGAGGGTGCTTTGCCTTTTCTTTCCTCTTCTGAGGAGTTTGATATCTGGTGGGACCACTGCCCCTTTCTCCGTGCTGCTGGCGTTTGGATTTCTGCGGGATGGATGATGCCTTCAGCAGAGCATTTTTTCAAGTGGTAATTAATACATGTTTACGGGGTATAAATGTGTTTCTGAATAAGATGCTTCAGCTCTAGTGATTTGCCAGGCTTGTGTGGAAGTGGGAGGAGGATGTGAAGCACTGGATGTAGTTATCTCCTTAGCCTGTGACTTGTGTTAGTCTTTTCATATATTAATGATTTCTGTTACCTAACTATGGCTCAGCTCATTTGTCAATCGCAAAAACTTGAAAACCAAAATAGCAGTCTAAAAACATGTTTTAAGAGCTGAGAGGATGAGTAAAACCTTCACAGATAATTTGCTGTCTAGCTTTTATTGGACACTGAGTCATGAGAGCAGTAGCTCTGATAGATGGAAACGATTTATCTAGAAAGTGAGTGTATTGTATGTCTTCTGAGGGCTCTTCAGCTAGCTCTTAAATATTTAAAAACTGAATAGTTACAGAGCTAGAGGTAAAACAACAACTCCTCACTCCTTTAGATTACAGCTCCACCAGGCTGTATTTTTGGTAAACCTCCTTTAGCTAACTCTTCTCACTGATAGCAGCTTTTAAATCCATGTGTTAGTGCCATGTGTTACATGTAGGACAAACAAACATTTGGGTTGTGGTGGTTGCCTTCCAACTTTGCTGCAAAGAGTTTAATGTTGTACTGATACTCCCCAAATCATGAAATCTTTTAACCTCAGGGTACTTGAGGTTCACTGACTGGAACTGTGGTGTGGTTGGCATGTGACTGCTATGAGAAAATACAGAGTAACTTCCTGGAAGTGTTCCTTCCACTGCAAGGAGAACTGTACCTTGTAAAGAGAAGAGTATATACTTGTTAGTTCAGGCTGCTTTAAACATAAACTTCAACCTACATGTGCTCCTTGAACAGCTTATTTAATACTCTCCTGCTCAAGAGAGGTTTGACAGCTCTGGAGAAAAACATGCTTGGAATCTTAAACAATTTGAGACTTTCAGTGGAGTTCCTATTACTGATTCCTAGAGTTTTCTTTCCTACATAGAGTAGCACTGTCTTTCCAGCACTTTGGATTTTATTGGCAGTGTAAACCCTCTTTCTTCCTACATTTGGAGTTCCTCTTACATTTAGAGTTCATAGGAGTGTCTAGGCATACTTGCTGGACCAAAGACTGTTGAAATAATCTGAAATTCAAACTCCCCTTTCAGCAGCAGTTGATTATATTCAAGTACAAGAGTGCTATCTAATATGAAGAGAGCAAGTGCTAAACTGGGTCCTAAATTGATTTGTCCTTAAGTTTTGGACAGAGATTTCTCACGTTTTGTTATTCTAAGTTACATGTGATACTGGATAAAAGACTTCTGGGTGATAGTGCTTCATTAGTTTTTCCTCAGTGGATAAAGGTGCTGAAATAAAAGTGGGCTTCTTCCAGGTTCTTGCATGTCTCAGAGTTGTGGAGTCAACAGTTCAAAAGCATTTGTTCTGTATTTTTTTTTAGGAAATTCATGCTAAGTAGTCAGTCAGTTTTAGAGTAACTTAGACTGTTATATTAGTTTAACGACAGTGTAATAAATATTGTTAGTCCGTTACACAGACTTTACTGTAGTAAAGTCTGCCTTCCTATGTTCTGTAGTTCACAGCACCACTGCTTGATCAACGTTAAACATTCCTTATACCAACTATGTTGTGTGCTTAGAAATAGGGAGAGAAAATATGAATTGCCTTCAGTTTACTGAAAATATCTTGAGGTTCCATGGTTCACGGTATGGTGATCTGCAAGGGTAGGTTGTTACCTTGGGATGACACAAGAATGACACGGAGCAGTCTTGGTCAAAGTAAATTAAAAAACTTTTTATTAAAACATCTGACTTTATATATATATTTTTTTCAAAATGCAAGTTCTATTGGAGGGTTATAGTGTTACCTCCTCAATGTCACTGGGCAACCCAACTGTCCGTCAGGTTGTTTGTCCTCCATAAAGGAATACAAAACAATAAATTATTTATATAAAATGTTGTGAGAAAGATTATATAAAAAATGTAAACATCAGAAAACTTAGTAAAACTTAAGAAAATCAGAGCAACGTAGATAATAGCTGAATATGTCAGTTCCAGTTTCTCACCATCCAGGCTATATTTTTATAAACTTTAGCAAGATGAAAAACCAAGGAAAGATGGTGAAAAACCTAATTTTTAATCCTTCATGAAAAGACTTTAAAACACTTTAGCCAAGATGGTGTACACATTATTAATAGTCTATAAAAATACTAATATGCTTAGTATTAACATGCTGATGTAGCAGGCGCTGAGTGTCTCAAGTAATTTTTATTTCTTTATTTAAGGGGAAATTGTTTGCTTTAAGTGGTAAGAATGCCATACCAGACATCGTGTGGGTATGAATTGCTGTGTTCCGGAGCATTTTGTGATCTTTATTCTAGTTTTTCTGTTAAAAACAAGTTTTAGAAAAGCATGTTGTAAATGCTAGTTTTAATTTTGAAATGATGATTATTTAGTGATTATCAAGAAATAATCTAAGTCTTAGGGAAAATATGAGATTGTACATTTGGAAATAACTTGCTCAAGGCAGCGCAAAGATACACTGGCAATTGTGTGTGTGGGAGAAAATGGGAGAAGGTACAAACCTTGCTTTATTTTTTTTCCTTCTGATCACTTTTAAAAGGACTGTTTCCGGAAAATAAAGTAATTTAGGTGTGGGAAACCAAGACATCTCTCTTATTGCTTTGGATGGGCTGAGCCCTGGACAGGGGGCTCAGGGAGCTTGGCATGAAGCCCAAGACCCTTCTGCCTTCGATCTTGAGCCATGGAAATAATTACCAATTGTCTGTGAAGAGTTACAAGCCAGGGAAAGTAGAGTTGAATGATTAGCTTATCACTGAGTGAAAAAATAGAATGTTAAGATTTTTATGATAAGGGTACAGGGGGGTCAAGATGGAGGAATCTGGGCGTGCACTGTCCTTCATCCTCCTTCTTCGTGGCCTCCATGTTCTTGGTGATGGTGGCACTTTTGGATTGGTTTAGAGTAGAAACTGACTGTCTAGCATAGGTGATAGGTATTGGGGAATAACTGTAAATAATGTCTACGTAGTTTATAGTATAAAAAGATACCACTGCTCGGAGGGCGGGCAGTGTGCCTTGAGCTGACCTGCTGAACGCATCTCGGCTGGTCAGGGAGAGCATGTTATAGACAAGAAAAAATAAACAACCTTGAGAACAAAAGCCAAGCAGCTCTGACTCTTTCTTCGATCACCTGGCTGTGAAAAAGGACTCTTGGGAGCGTCCCAGTCAGGGGAATCCTGAGATTTAGGATGGAGCTAAAACTCTTGAAGTACACCAGGAGCCTTAGAGGCATCTGATTGTTGTAGCTCTCTAGCTTTGCAGCCCCTTGAGTGCTGGCATTAAATATGTTGAGAGCAGTGTTACAGGAGGAGTTATACTCAGTCTTGGAGTTGAGGCAGCAGTAGTGTCTTAACACTTCTGTTGCTATTGAAGGCTGAGACAAATTACTTGAAAAATGCATATGCTGCAAAAGCATTATTTTCCCTAGGGAAATACAAGACTACAACTGTTCCAGGCTAGTTTAGAGAGGGCTTGAAGCAACCTGGGTTAGTGGAAGGTGTCCCTGCCCGTGGAAGGTGTCCCTGCCCGTGGAAGGTGTCCCTGCCTGTGGAAGGTGTCCCTACCCATGGCAGGGCCCTTTCCAACCCAGAACATTCTGGGATTCTCTGGGTACTTATTATATTTCAGTGCATCAAAGGAATGGTGGCATAGTTCAAATATTTAGGCATCACTGACCACAGCTGAAGAAACCCCCAGATATCACATAAAACAATTGCATCTAGAAACCATAATAGCAATTGGCCTCTTTGAGCTTTTGTTATGTTTGCATCTTGGAACTGTGGCTCAAACGATGTAATTTGACAGGATCGATCTGCTTCTCCAAACAGCCATCTTGTTTTGGATTTCTGGGTGAGCACAACTGAGCATGGGAATGTGCTATTTTTGTTGGTTTGCTGGGGGATTAAATTGGGTGATTCAGGTGTGGGGAATCTGCCCACATAGCTGGTGAGTAAGTGTATCTAGGTAAATTCTGAGCACAAACACAGTAAGCATTGACTTGGGTGAGGATTGTTTCCTGTCACAGCCAGGGCAATGTGTTGGGGACAAGTCTCTAAATGCCCTTTTCTGCTGATTGTTCAGGTGTACCTTTGTGCCCTGAGCTGTTAACCTGGCTCAAAGGTAACATTCAGAGGGTGCTTAGCCCTGAGGGTGCTGAGGTCCTGGCACAGGGTGCCCAGAGAAGCTGTGGCTGCTCTGTCCCTGGAAGTATCCAAGGCCAGGCTGGACATGGCTTGGAGCAACCTGGGATATTGGGAGGTGTCTCTGCCCATGGCAGGGGATGGAACTGGATGATCTTGAAGGTCCCTTCCAATCCAAACCATTCTGTGGTCTACTCTACTGTTTGTAGACCTCCAGTGTGAAGAAGCTGGTGAAATGCAGCACGTTTTGTTGTTTGTGTGGCTCATATGCAAATGAAAAGATATTTCTTTTTAATGCGGAAGATGTCAGACTCCAGCATGTGGGTAAACAAGAAGAATCAAATGCGTGATATTAACTGTACTTGCATGGTAAACTAAAAACTAGGTTTGATAGTTGTTTCTGAAGTTCCTGGAATATCTTATTCTGGCTTTAAATTATATGCTTCACTGCTATTCTCTGCAAAAGCTGCATGATTAAATATCAGATGCTTTTGAAAAAGCGCAGAAGACTTACAGATCAAGAGGAAAGCCTTAAACCCTTAACTTGTGAGGATAACTTCTTTCCCCGGGGCAAAAAATGGAGACCTGCTGTGGATCAGCTGATGTTGATAGAGCAAATGTGTTTCGAGGCTTTAGAGTTTTCAGGGAGTGTGCTGGCCTTCTCCCACCGTTTGCTTTGGGGGATTAGTTGAAAGCAGCAGGCAATAATGCTGATACAAGAGTTCGTGCTGCTGTGTATACATATCACTGTTTTTATTTCTATTTGAATTGGTAAATGAGTCCTACTCCCTAAGAGGGGGCACTTGGCGGTGCAGCAGATAGGACACTGGATTTGCTTCTGCTCAACTCAGGCACTTGGGAAAAGGAAACACTTTGGAAGCTGGGTTGCTGTGTTTGTGTTCTGCATTGTACTAAGCAGCAACAAAACGGCAGTTGTGGTTTCCGGAAGGTGACATCGCTGCTCAATCTAAGTGTCTTCACAAGACTTCCAATTAGGAAGAGTGTTTCTTTTCCAGCACTTGAAGTAGCCATGGTCTTAGCCTTAACTTTGCCACATGAAGGAATAGGTTTGTATCTTTGATCATGCTGTGAAAATTGAGGTGGGAATACGAGGTATGTCATTAATTGCTGCTATTGAAGGTATGCACTTACAACTGTAAGGCTGTGGTATGTTTGTAAGTGAAATTTAAAAATCCCACATTGGTTTTGGCTAATGAGAAAGGCTTGGAGTACTGCCAGGCAGTTGAATAACTCCCCAGACTTCAGGAATACTCTGTTCTCTACTGTGTCACCACTGGGATTGGTTTGTCCTTACCAATAAGTAAGGTGAGTGGTGGTATTGATATTTTTAGCAATTCTTTGAAGAAAAGGTAATGTAAGCCCAAAAAAAATCTCAGAACTCAGTTGCATCTCAACTGTGTGACCTTTTGCTGACAGTGCATTTCAAACATCCCTTTCTGCAATTGTTAGTTTTTATGTGAAGGGTTTTCTGTGTGACCTTCATACATACGGCTTTATATCAGTTGTGGAACAAATCCGAAGTGATTGCTTAGTAATCTACAGTGGATAAAGTTTTCTGTTCTGAGACAGCAAGTGGTATATTCAATAGTTTTGATAATCCTAATGTCTGTGGGAGTAAGAGATTTGTCTTCTTTTATATGAGTTTTTGTCCTTGACTGCCTTCAAGCACTGTTTGTACTTTGTGTCACCTATACTGAGGGAAAACTGTGGCTCAGCTTCTCTTTGGTGTTCTTGCCTGTCCTCACACCATGAAACAGAGCAAAGAGTGCCAGATGTGGACAAGTTGGGATGCTGCTGATTTTTGATGTTTGTCTTTTGTGATTTCTATACCAATGGAGACTGAAAAGGAGGGTGATTTTAACCTAGTGTGCGTAAGGAGAGACTTCTCAACTACTTCCCTAGTAGTTTGCAGTTATTTGGGCTTCTCTTGTAATTGTGCTAAGGTTATAAATGCAGCATGAATCTTGTGATCCATGTTAGAAATAAGGTAATGTCTCACTTAGATGTATTTTGGCTACCAGGAATCGATGGTTTCTTAGAAAGTTTGTTTTGAATTTTAATTCCAAGGTGGAAACAGTGAGGATGTCAGGTTTTGTTGGTGGTGATGAGTCCATTGTGGGCAGCTGGCAATTCCAAAGCCTTCTGGAAGGATTTAATAATTTTTTTCTTAAGTGTGTAGAAGCAGATAATCAGCACGTGCACATTCAGCCTCATTAATGCAATTTCAGGATACTGACTAATCTGTTTGGAGCCTGCATAGTGGTGCAGATGACAGAGTGTTAAGATAGTGGTGCATTTCTAAACCAGAGAATGACTTGTTATTTCACTTTTATTTCTTACTGCTTAAATAAGCTTCAGTTAACCTCTTCAGGAAGCCAGAACTAAAACCACAGGGTTGATCTGTGTGAATTTCAGTGTTTCCTTTGTAGCTTTACTAGTTTACATAGTTGGATAATGAATGTAAACCCAATGATGAGACAGTTACTTTGTTTGGTAACTTTCCCTTTTATCCCAAAGAAAGATACAGGCAAGCAAAGAGACTCTAAGGAACACTGGAATTGAATCTACAGCTTTGGGAGTATTGCTTTGTGTTTGTCTGTGAGAAGCTTAAATTTTTCAATTTTTTTTCATTATTTTTAAAGGGTTTGAGAAACTGTTTATAGCTTAGACCAAATCAATGCTCAACATGACTTAACTAAAAACCTCGATTTCGTAGGGCTTACATTTTCTATTAAACTAAAACCACAGATGTTGTTCCTTTTAGTAAATTTCTTATTAATCCTACCACTGTCTTTATAATTTACAGCCGTCTTCTACAGTACTGTAACCAGAAGGAGGAATGACACAGCCAGTCACTGTTGCAGGATTTTGTAGCATCAGTACTCCCTTATACAGATACAGTAGGTTCAAATGTGAGAGATCCTTATCTTTGTTTGAGCTTCTCATGCTCAGGACAGCCTGTCTTTTTGGTATCACAGCAACTGTGCTCTCCAGAGGAAATATGCTAAAAGCATGGCACTGGAATGCCCAGACAGCAATCATTTAAATGGATCCTATTTAACCTGGCAAGTGCTGGTGTGTCTGAGTTAACGCCTTGTGTGCCAGGAGCTGTTTGCATCACTTGGGCAACATCCCAACTCAGGTGCCTGGCACGTGAATTTGGAGATGGCCGGTGTGTGGACAAATGAGGAATTTTGTGCCTGGTTAGAATAATCTTGGACTTGGAAGTTTTAGTGTCAAAGGGATGTTACTTCTCCTATTTTTCTTTTTTTCCCTAAATTCTCCCCCAGTGTCTGTGGAACCCTTTGTTATAGCATCTCTAACAGGATTGTTATAGGTAAATTAGTGATTCAGCCAATTCAGTAATAATAATAAGAAATCAAAATTTTATTTCGCGATCAAAATACAATTTGGATAGCCACAATTAATAGGGAGAACGCTGAGCCCGGGATCGGCGCTGGGTGAGCTATGGTCTGACCTCTATCACATCAGAGCTCCCTCTGTTCACAAATGCTGCCTCCATCGGGTTGGTTTTTATACAGTTTTTTCTGCCTGAGGCAGAGGTTCTCCTATTCCTTTGTTGCTTCACGTATCCATGAGGTTTCCTTTCTCTGCGCTGGACTGGACAAAGACGTTTCTGGGAAGTGATGAGATCAGATGCCGAGTTAGGGGAACCTGGCATTCAGATGTGAAGGTCTAAGGACGCTGGTTATCTGGATCGTGGGCACTTGTCAGCCGATCATCGCCCGGTGCTCCCCAGTCAGTCCCAGGAAGAGGTTCATCTCCATTGGAGCCAGGTCTTTTCGTTTGTAAATTAAGCTCTCCTCTGCTGTCAGTGGTTTCACAATCCTGTGAAGCAATCCTCCCCAACCTCTGCTTGTGGGTTTAAACCTTTAGAGATTTTTCATACATGCACAACTTGTTTATGAACGTAAGTTATTTCACCATTATTCTTATATTTCATAGGAGCATGAATTAATCCATACCGTCTATTACAGCATGAAGCTGTGTTGGGGATGTTTTGGTTGGATTTTAGGAAAAGGTTCTTCCCCCAGAGGGTGCTGGGCACTGCCCAGGCTCCACAGGGAATGGGCACAGCCCCAAGGCTGCCAGAGCTCCAGGAGCATTTTGATAATGCCCCCAGGGATGCACAGGGTGAGATTGTTGGGGTGTCTGTGCAGGGCCAGGGGTTGGACTCTAATTTTTATGGGTCAGGATTATTGCAGCTCAGGAGATTCTGTGGTTCAGGAGGGTGATCTTGCTGTGCAAGATCAGACAGTGTTTTGACAGCAGCTGTTTTTCATCCAGCAGTGAATTTCCTCAAAGATACACCAGTCATACTCAGGAAAACACTCCATAACTAGAGAGATGAGGAAGGAGATTGAAATGTCTTAGGCTGTGAATGGATTGAGAAACATGAAGTTGAAATACATGTCCAGGTCCAGGAAACAATCTTAAATAGGCTTGCCCAGAAACTTAGGGAGGGTAATTTTAGAGCTATGTAAATGCATTATAGAAAGGATCTAGTAGTGTTCTCAAAGCATAAAAATGATTGTGGTTTTGCAGTTGAAATCTGCTGCTTTGAACTAGGTTAGCAGGTGCAAATTGATGCAATGGTCTTTTTCCCACCTGTTTTCTATGCTGTTACAGCCAGAAATACTCACTGAGTGAAATTCCTTGCAGTGGCATGGACATTTATAGTAATTTTCATGTCTTGAAGGCAAAAATCAGGTCATCCATCCCTCAGCCTTCCTGTGGCAGCTACAGCACACGAATGCAGCCAAGAAATCCATAAAGCCATCTTATAGCCGTAGGAACCAATGGCACTTCTTGTCACAGACTTGGCCTAAGAAATTACCTGTGTTCCTTTCAAAGAGGTGATCTGACTGCAGGGTGCAAAGGATCTCTTGGAAACTTATTTTATCCCTTTAGTAATGCTGGAATAGTATGAAGGAGTAATTGAGCTGCCATTGGATTTTTAGGTTTGAATATTGATGTATTTTCTTTTGTAAATTTTATGTAATGGTCTGAGTTAGGCTTTGGTGACTGAGTTCTTCCTGATGTGGAAAGATAAAACATTAACTAATATTAGGTTGTAGTAAACTGTTACAGCCATTGTACAGCTCATGGGTAGGCCTGGTAGGTGTTTATATTTAGATGAGGTGGTGTGACATGACAAATTTGGCTTGTTAAATAATCAAAAGTCAGAGATAGGCGCTTAATATCGCTGAAGTGCCATACAGTTTTAATATCTGCTGCCGTAGCTGCTGTGGGAGGCAGGTTATGAAGTAGGTATGGAGACAGAGAAAGATGGGCTGTATATCTCTGATTTGGATCATTGTTTAGCAGTAAAACTAGAATGATAGCTTGGAAAGTCTTAACAGATGGGGGTATTTGATTGTGAGGATTCTGATAATAAAACTCACTTTGTCATGAATTGCACCATCTCTGTTTCTGGTCATAAGATGTTATTGGTTGTGCTGCCAAGGGTACAAATGTCAACTATCAAAGCTAATAAATAATGACAATGAAGGAAAATAATGTACCATTGCTGTCATGAATATAAAATCGATGATGTAGCAGAGTTTAAAGTGCTTTTGTAGTAAAGCTTTGTTCATGTTTTCAATACATGCTAAAGAATTAATAGGATTATTTTCTTTCTGTGAATAAAGCAGAGTAATAGTTTTCCTTCCTAAAATTAGTTTTGGATTGCTGTTCAGGCTTGGGGTTGAGAGATCTCTCTGGGTCCCTGGGCCAGCTCCTGAACCCTTACACAGGGTGGTGGTGATATGAATGATGGATGATGAAACTGTAAGAATTGACAATTGTGCTGGTATGTTCTGAATACAGCAAAAATCTATAGCAGCAGCCTGAGTGCAGGTGAGACCTTGCTGGAGTGGTTTATCATTTTTCTATGGCAGTTCTGCTACTTGAATGGCAATCTGTAGTTCCACCCTTGGAGCTGAGTAAATGAAAGCAGAAAGGAGCAGAAACAAGCTGAGGAAAAGGATTCCTATACCCTGAGGCAGTTCATCCATTTAGTCCCGTTTCATTATTTTTCTCATGCAAAATAAGAGTCTAATTTTAACCTGCATTAATTAAGCTTCAAAAATGCCTCACTGCTATGAGGTTGTGGCATTTAATAGCATCTGGATGTACAACAGTACATGAGTTTATGGATGGAAGGATCTGGCTATTGACTTATTTGAAAATTAAATTTAAGTGGGGTGGAGCATAGCTTGCTTCAGGCAAAAGCTGGGCTGAATACCCAGGTGTGTGACCCTTGAGTTGGAGGGAGGGATATGTGTCAGTATCTGGGTGCCGAGTGATCAATACCTACAGCAGACACCTGCCTTGATAGCTGCTTAATATCTGATAAGAGTAGTATTTTAGCTGAGGTCAAGAGCCCTAGGTGGCTTCCAGAAAGACATTACTTCTCTGGGAATATTTTGCTTACTGGAACATCTTGCTTCCCGCATAATAGGATTCAGTCAGAGGGTTGCTGGTTTGATTTATGATGCTAATTGGCGTGGTAGTTGATGTGAACTGCATGTACTAATTGCTCACTTGCTAATCCTCTCCAAATTATCTGACAAAAGCTTTTAGGATGGAGTGTTACATGTGTTTTAAAACTGGTCTGCAGACAATTGTAGACAACTGGGGGCCCTTGTTTTGCTTTAAATGCCGAATTCAAGCGCTGGTCCATTTTAGTCACTGTAATGTTAAAGGGGAAATTCAGTTGCCTTCATGTAGTCTCATTGTTGTTCTTTGTGGGATTTAAACAACATCTGAAAAAATACTCCAGAACATGCTTCCCCCCACCCTTTAAGCTGGAAAATTACCATAATCTGTATGGTAGTAGTTTTTACGTGTTACCTATATGGTGAAGGCAGAGTATGTATGTCTGTGCAGCTTTAGGTAATGGAAAACACAGTGTGCCTTTTGAATTGGTGGTGGTGATGTCAGTGCAGCAGAAACTGCAGTGGGAAAATAAAATGGAGATATTCATGCAGTGTTGGGATAATGAAGGTATTTTGGCTGTGATTCTGGTAGAGGATATGTGCTTTGACTATTACTGTGCAAATCAATGAAGTTTGATATAAACCAGAGAGATTTTGTATTTCCAGGTTGATAAGGAAAATCCTGATACAGATTATGGAATGCAGTAGTCTAAAGAGATGACTTTTACCTTTTCTTACATAAGGCAAGAGCTGTTTCAGGAGGGAGCTGATTCTTCAGATTGAGAATTGTAGAGGCTGCTCTCTGTGTGAATGGGGAGGATTGTTTTGCTTCTGTAACATATTGGATTAAAGTGGGTGTTTGACAAAATGAACATTAATCTATCTCAAACTTAATATTTCAAGGTGATTTAGACACTTTAATCATATCAAATTTTCTAATTTGAGCCTGACTGGCTTGCTCTCACAGCAAGCACTGAAATGAGATTATAGACAGCTGAAAGAAATTAGTCAATTTGGAAGCAAAAAGCATTTAAATACAGGTGTTTGGCTGTGATTTGAATATAGCCTGTCAACAGCAAGAGGCAAAATACTTCAGTGACCTAAAAAATGCGAATATGTCCCTTTAGGGATTACTTGTTGTTAGGTAATGACATGTTATTAAAATTAAAGCTCATATTTATATTCCTTGATTTATTAACTAGGCCAATAGCATTTTAAAAACGCGGTTGATAATTGGGGAAAATGAATTTTGTAAGAATTTGTAGGGATGCAGGTAGCTACTGCTGGTGTTTCGGATGATTGTTTTTTTAAATTAATATGTAAATAAGGTGGTGTACTCAGGCTGAACCAGCTACCTGTTAGAAGCTTGAATACAAATGCCATCATCTTGGAAGAAAGCAACACTGGAGTTTTAGAAGTTGTCTGGTATTCCTGAATTCCAGTGAAAGGTGCTGTCAGAGGAACCTGTGTAACAATGCAACGTGGATACATTTCTCCTCCTTGTCTGACATTCTGCAGCTGGTTTTGTGTAGATGGAAATATTGACTACTAGGTAAGTGGTGATATTTGATAAAAGCTGGTGAGTGATGCCACATTAGGGAAATTAAATATGGATAAATTACAATTACAAATGGGATTAGATCTTTTTCAAACAAGATCATTGAGGCTGTAAAAAAAAAAAATCCAAAACAACAACCTGCTACAAACAGGGATGAATGCAGTTGTGTAAATCTGTGTTCTTCCTGAGTATGAACTGTGTCTGTTATTTCAGCATCTGTCTCTTGTTTGCCTCTATGAACTTGATGACATCAATAAAAAGGCTGTTCCTAGCTAGGTATGTCAGCAGAGACAGGACATTATTGTCCTCAAGGTAATATATTCCCTGGATAGGGATTAAAGTACAGGTTTCACTGAGAGTAGTGTGTGGAGAACACTACAGAGTGTCAGAAAAACCCTTTACTACCCTGTGACTCTGTTTGGGTTGGTTTCTGATAATCACTCTTGGGTCCTTGGGCTGTGTGATGGGTCTGCTGTGAGGATCACCTCTGGATTGAGGAAAATTGTTACCTGTGGGCATAACAGGCACTTTCTACACATTCAGGTGTTTAAAATCAGGAACAAGTGCAATGGGCTTGAACTTGAAGATACCTGATTGAAATTTACATAAAGGTCTAGAAAAGCAGCGGTGATGGCAGCAGGATGATAATGATTATGAACTGTCCTCCAGACTTTATATTGCCAAATTGTTGTTGTATTACCATCCTATGCAGACTCAATTGGCACTGTGTTAGGACACAGGCTTGGCTGAAATGAGGGGCATGTTCCTGAAGTCAGTTGTCCTATGCTAATGCTGCTTGGTGTTGGCTAACTTTGTATGGAATAATGGAAGTAATTTTGTAATTAATGGGTGACTGTGGTAATCCTTTAATGGTGAGATAATTGCAGCACTTAGAGGAGCAACTGTTGGCCAAAACATGCAATTAAGTTTTGCATTGGGTAACTTGCATTTTGTGAAAAATTATTATTTATCCCCAAGTTCATGAGTGCTTGAGTCCCAAGTACATTTGACTCAATCCCTCTTCCCTGTGTGTCTGCACTACAAAATCAGAGGGCACTGTAGCTCATTCCCTCTGTCAGTGAGTCTGGGAAACCACGGAGTGCTGTAGAGATGAGAGTTCTGCCAATATAAACTTTCCATGGAAACATTTATCAGGAAATTTAATTGAATGAAAAAATAAGCTAACAGGCCAGCATAGATCAGCCTTCTCATGTTGTCCTAATACTTCCTTTTCCCTGGCTAACCTGATACTGAGGTGTTTGAGTAATCTGATAATGGATGAGTGCAGGTACAGCCCAGTCAGAGTACCCTGCTCAAAACATACATTTTAAGCTTTTCAGAAATGTCATCTTGTATTTCAGTGAAAAACACAGGGTTTATGTATTCAGGTTTTTAGTACATGTTAAATTTGTATCACAAGTTACAAAGCTTTAGATTCTCAGCATTGCTGAATGATCACCCATGTAATTTTCACCTTTTATTTTTAAGATATGATACCAGGGGTTAGGAACTTGAAGCATTAAGTGCTTATGAGCAGAATGCACAGTTCACAGGATTTCAGGGTAAATCAAGTTTTCTTTGCTGTTGTACTTGCAGTAAAGCTACAAGTGTTGGAAGTTCCATTTACTTTATTTTCTAAATACTCAGTTCAGATCATGTGTTGAGATTTTTTGTTTTTTAGTTGCAAAATTCTCAGTGAAGATAAATGGTCTCACTAACTGTAATATGTCTGCTACAAATACTGTGCTGCATTTCTGTGCAGTTTCTTTCCATCTACATGTTCTGGCTGTAGCTTTCCTAAAACCTGTGGTTCTCATATTGATACTTTCAAATTCTAAAATCTAAACTTGCAGAAAAATGTTGCAATGATGGAAGAGTTGTAAATTTTGAACAGTGTTGCCAAATCCAAGGCAATCTGATTTCTAATGTGATACTCTTGAATATTCAAAGTATGCAAACTGGAGGAAGTCTTCTCTTACAAAGTTTGTGTCCTTTGGGGAGTGAGAGACATCTGAGACAAATCTGTTGATATAATGTTACTGAATTTCTGCTAGGTAGCTATTAGTTAACCTGTAAGACTTTTCATGTGAGAACGACTCTGATTTAAAAACAGATTTCAAGTTGTTAGTTCATGTTTTTTTACTTTATATTGGTATTTTTTGCCTGGAGATGAAAAATGGCTTGGAGGTGTGAGTAAAACACCACATCTACTGCTTTGACAGTGGCAGGGAGATCTCACTGAAGAGGTAACTTTGTCAGTCAGTGTGAATCTTTACTGATGAGTATTGTTACACACCTCAGCAGTTCAGTAAAGAATGCTCATCCCTATTAAACTCAAGCAGCTTCCATATGACTTGGATCGTAATTTCTAGGTGAGGTTTAATGAAAACACATTCTGATTTACTGCTAGGAGCATTGGCCTTTTTAAAATGCGTGCTGCTAGCAGCTTCTGCTAATTTTAGATAGTGTGTTCTTGAAATGCCAGTAGTAGCTACATACTTAATAACACAGAAAATAAAAGGACTTTTAACTTCCTGGAAGATGTGTAAGAAACCATGGTGGTATGCAGCAGTTTTGTGTTGAATTCCATTGTGGTTGAAGCTTAGGAGTTCTCAACTGACTTGCCCTCGGGTTTCTGTTCAGTTTCAAGTAATTGCCCAGGCTGTGCAAAATTCAGGCACTGTAGTTGTGCCAGAATGTGTATTAAATGTAAGTCCTAATCCTGTGGAACAAGGGTCAGAATGTTGGAAGTGACCTCTGTGTAGCATCCACATGAAAATGTAGTTGGAATTAATCTAAAAAGTGCATTTGTCCTGGAAGTTGAACCACTTCACTGAATGCTTATTTCTGTTTGCAATAATTCACTGTTTGCCTAAGAGAATTAGAACTTTCATTTGTCATGAACCAGAGTGAAGAATTACGTAGCAGGTTGCTACTGGTTTATGTCTGAAAATAATTTTGAATAATTCCTGCTTGGGTACCTGGCTGGAAACAACCATTGCCTGTGTTACTGCAGTTACAGAACTTCACAGCTTTGTAGGGAGAGTGTTTACCAACACCTGGTGATAATCCCCCGTTGTCCTAGACTGAGAGGAATAAAAGCTTTGGAAATGACATCCGTGTCCTGATGGCAGGAGCTGAGGTGGCAGTGTTTCTCCTGGTTTAAATGTGATCTGGCTGAGCAGAGGGCTGGGTACTGCTCCTCAGGGCCACTGCCTTTGACAATTTTAATTATTTGCTGTATAATTCCAGGTAACTTTTTCCTCAAGTTACCTAGAAAGAAACACTTACTATTCAGAACTGGTTTTTATTCCTCTCTGTCTAGGACAACATGGGATTATCACCTGGTGTTTGTAAATAGACAGTGTGTATTGAACACTTAAATCTGATCAAGTGCTTGATCCTGCAATCACTTGCAGTGATTATCTTTGCAAACAAATCTGCAAAATACCATTTTATTTCGTAGAAATACATAGCAAGTGAGTAGGGCTGATGCTTTGTTTATCAACAGGAAGTGTTTTCTGGTGGAAATGTTTCATTTGGCACTGGAAATGTAGCTCGTTTTGCTTTGTTTGTGAGCTTAGGCAGATGGACAGGGCCGAGCATTGAGCAGTAAGAGTTGTTTATTTTCTGGCTGAGCTATAACACTGCAGAGTTCCCCAGTCTTTGTCGTTTCAGACCATAATTGAGTTGGACACCTTCAGTTTGTTCAGAAAGCAGAGCTGTGATCTGTGTGCTGATCGGGGCAGCAATCAATTTTCCTTGGCTGCTGGCTGCTACTTGGAGCTAATTTTTATTTCACTGAGTTTTGTGGATCTGCAAAATTCCTTCATTCTTGAGTCATGTCTCAGATCGATTGGGACTGAGGCACTTGTAGAAGGTTTTAAGCAAAACAATGGTACTTCTTAGGACTTGGTCAGATGCTTACTTGGCTGTAGCTGTTGCAAGATGATAACTGCAATAATAAATATTGCAAAGAAATTGGATCTTACTGCATTCTCTGAGCAGTTATGAGAAGAACTTAATTAGAGTTCTGGGAAAGAGATGAAGATCAGTCTATTGTGGCTGAACTGGGAGAGAAGCATTTTGACTTTGTCCTAGTAACTGCAGTGAAAAGAATTTATGTTGATTTTGAGCAACTGAAGTGAAATATAAAAAGTCACTATACCAGGGGAGTTCTGTACTACTGTAATGAATTGGGGCTTGGCTGGGTTTATTTGTTCGGTTGGGGTTTTTTTCAGAAATGACAGAATCAGGCTAATAATTATTAAACCTTTGCCTAGGAGCAGTGACAATTGCTGTGGAAGGATCTCAGATGCTTCTTTTTAAACAGAGGTAAATACAGTATAAGAACCAAGCCAAGGGACTGATACTCAACTCTGAATTAGTGTTTTCAGCTTATGCTTATAACTGAGAAAAGAGTACATGTGCATGTTAAAAGGTCAGCAGGAATTTGACTTTTTTGCTTGCTTTAAGACTCAGCTATAAGAGCTTTTTACCTTCTGCTTCATTAGAAATATGAATGAAGCATATGAAGATGTTGTTGTTAAAGACAAGAATGTCTTTAACATCACCAACCAAATGAGTTGGTGATGTCAAAGACAGTTACTTGAAAAATAACTTTTCTTATTGGTCTACAGATCAGCTGTTTGATTTTTGATTTGAGATTCAGGCAGTGGCTGAAATGAAAACAAGTGAAGGGACCCCAGCTTGCTGCCCATGTGATGGAACAGGGAGAATCCCAGGCAGGAAGGGAAAAAGGGTGTAAGTGTTAACCAAGTGCCACTGCCTTAATGATTACCCTGTACTTCTTAGAAGAGCCTTCTAATGAGGATCCTTGTAAGATGCCTCCTTTGTGCTAACGGCTAGTGATAGGGATGGGCTGTGGTTCTCCTCAAGATCTTTAGGCGGTTTCAGGCTTTTATGAGTGTTTATTTGTATGGGAGGGCAGATGATAAGCAGAGAACTGAAAAGGGAGGTGGGCAGATGATAAGCAGAGAACTGAAAAGGGAGGTGGGCAGCTGTCCAAGCTAATAAACACACTTAGAGAAGTAATGAGGGTTTGTATGGAAGGGGAGAAGTAAGGTGCATCTGCAGCCACTGGCTCAGGAGTTTATTAATGTGAGAGATGAATTATTGAAGGCAGATGTTCCCAGAGCATCCTCCATCTCTATGCTAATGGAAAAGGTGATGATTAGCATGAGTTGGTTGATGGCTGAGGAGGAAATGCAAAAAACATCTTAAACTACCAGGAATTGTCGCTCTTTAGAGTAGATTCCAGTGAGGGGTGACTTCAGTTCAACCTCAGTTTACCTTAAATTTAACTACCCGGTTAAATTCAGGCTTTCCTTGAATTCTTGTCTCGTTCATGTCTGGTTTTGGTTTTTTGTTTATTTTTTTGAATTGGCAAATTTGTCATTCCAAAATAAAGATGCCGTGAAGTTAATCCCATATCTTCTTCATAAATGAACTCTGTTACAAGGGAATTCCCCATGTTAGGATAAGGTAAGGATTATGGGGTGTGGGCTGTGAGTTGGCTGTGCCAAATGTAATACGGATCAATTAAATAAAATAATTAATTGCAAAATAATTTTTCTGGAAAATCCCTGAATTTTGAATTTCAGTAGGCTTTGGAAATAGTTTAATTTACTATGTTTCATTATAATCTAGATCTGTCTCACTGACTTGTTCTCATATTAAAAAAAATCAATGACATCAACTACTTTTAAAATATCTCTTTGTTCATGTTGGGGGTGAATTTCTTTGACAGGCTGCTTTGAGTGAGACATGCTCTGGCAGACAACTTCAAAAATAGAGCTCTGCTAACACCTAGGTTTTAGCATAACAATGGCTGACGAGCAAAACTGTTGAAATATTGATGTGAATGTAAGCCAGGATGGTGAGAACAGGATCTATAGTAGGTATAGATACGAAACAAAAAAGTATGTAAAATGTAAAGCAAAATCATACGATTTTGGAATAACACACAAGGAAATAAATCTGCCCCTCCTGTTAAGTAGGATATCAGAAGCTTTTAAAAGGTCAGATTGGAGCTTTGTAATAAAAAGATAAATACACAGAATGGATTGTGCTGACCATTTGCCCAAGACTTGCTGCTGCTAGGGGCTCATTTATGCCCATGTAGTTAATTTAGGTCACTCTGAAAGCTTGCAGTATTTTGAGGATAAGCTGCTCAGTTCATGAGTGTGCATTCTGTGGTTTGCCTCACATCCAAGGCCTCTGTGGGAAGTGATGGTTGGATATGGTGGCTGCTAATCCACTTGGAAAGCAGATCTCCAAACAAACTCGTGGTTTAATTCTGCCTGTCCTCTGGGGCTAAAGCAGCCAAGTGCAGCTGCCTGCTCTCTGGAACTCTGTGTTGAGTAGCAGGAGCGCAGCTGATGTGTAGAAGCAAGATAATTTAAAACCTGAGATAGCTGGTCCATAATTCTTCCCTGTGAGGGTGGGGAGGCCCTGGCACAGGGTGCCCAGAGAAGCTGTGACTGCCCCTGGATCCCTGAAGTGTCCAAGGCCGGGCTGGATGGGGCTGGGAGCAACCTAGGCTAGTGGAAGGTGTCCCTACCCATGGCAGGGGATGGAGCAAGATAGACTTTAATATCCCTTCCAGCCCAAACCATTCCATGATAAATTGTTTGTCGTGTCTTGTGTATGGAAAATGCAAAAGCAGACTTTGCTGTGAGGATGGAGGCGTGTGTAAGACCTGAGGTTATTGCTCAAGGATTAGCCCTGCGGGTGTTTACCTGTAGCTTAAACCATCCCTCTGCATCAGCAAACAGCCAAAGCAGTTAATAAACAGTGCTGTGTAATGGCTGAATTACATTTATCAGATTATAATAACGGGAAAGCCTTTTAAAGAATGATGAGGAGTTAATTCCGTTGGGTTGGCTGATGCCATAATGTTCTGATGATCAGCTATAAAATAATTCCAGCAAAGAGGAATCAACTTCCTTAACTGATAACTCATAAATAATGCTAGAGGAAATCACTGCCTCCTACTTGGGAAAGTTTACTGAAGTAACAGATATAACTGAAAAAATGTGTAGAGTATTTAGACCTAGATAATTATCTGTAATTATAAAACTGAATAAAATCTTCTGTGGTTATCATGACTACTTTAAAGACATTAAGCAACACTCTCATGATGTAACACTTGCTAAAGGATTCAGAATTAACCAAATGGTGATAATTGAAGAGTAAAGTGAAAAGACAGCATTTTGAACACGTTTTCGGCTAGAAATAGGTAGTAGCTCTGAGTCAATAAATCTCCTGACATGGCTCTTTTACTACAGAAACCAAAAAGCCAGACTTGAACCAATACCACCTGCATAAGTAGAAACTGAATAGAGGAACAAGACTGAAGAACTGATTGAACTCGCTTTCCTCTGTAAGCTGGTCTATTAAGTTTCATCTAATTTAGTTTAACAAATGTAAAGCTATTATGGCTGTTTAGTACAAAGGATGGAGGGTAATGAGAGTATTTGTTGGCTTGTATATTTTTTAAAAATACTGTAAATGGAGATTACAATCAGAGTTCTATTGAATAAAGTTGGTTACATTTAAAAGAATCTGTGGGGCACTTGTAATCTGAGGAGTGAATAGACAGAAGGCAAAGTTCTGTGGGATCCTTTTAGTAATTTTTCTGACTTAAACAGGTAGGTATCTTATAGCCTATGTGCTATTGTAAATAACTGAGGTCCAGTTTTACTTTCTTGTGTGTATTATGGAACTAGTTAAGGTACAATGCATACACTTTATTTGAGCTGAAATCTGCATGGGCACCATTTTGAGAATAGAGGGAGAAAGGAATAAAAGAAGCGACCTACACAAGGGATTTTTGTAAGAAATAAGAGAATGTGGTTTCTTCTTCAGGTTGTATTGTGCCTCTTCAGTCTGTTGCAGTTTGTGCTTCTGATCCCCTCTGTTCTGCTTTAAGCCATCTGAGGTGTGCATTAGTTAAAACCAGAAAGAGGGAAGGTGCAGGGATCAAGTTCTCTCTGTCAAAAAAAGTACAGGTGGTACAAGTGGAGAAAATTGTGAATCGTGACAAGATTGAGTTTGATCTGCATTTTATAGCCAGACCAGTTAGTGGTGAATGTTAGTGAAATATCCCTGCTGCAGTTAGTATAGACTGGCTGATTCATAGCAAGCCTCAGTGATCCTGACTTCATGTCCCTGCTTCAATTTGCTGTTCATAAAACTGGAAGTCATAGGCTTGGCTTGCCCTTCAGTGTTTTGGAAATTTGAGACTTTGCAAATAACAGTAGCTGTTTCCAGTTAGAAGGAGGCTGTAATTACTTGAATGAAACTTGACTGACATATGAACAAGATGTATCTGTTGAGGGCTTACTGCCAAGCGTGGATTTGTACTTAAGCGGATGTAATTGCATGGACTTTGTACTGGATTGTTTGACAGATTAAATTTCTGTGATAGTGTGAGATAACAGGAGGTCACAGTACAAGAATAAGGTTCTGAAGTGTATGTATTCACAGCTGGGGTGCTAATCTGATTAATTGAAAGCTGATTCAATTCATAATAAATTCATGTTGTTAAATCCAAGAGTGTCAGTGCCAATTGTCAATGCCAGTTATGTGTGAGGTCTGTGCGTTGAGAATGGTCTTTTGCACTGGTGCTGGGAAAATCTGCGCAGGGTCTCCACTTGGTAGCATCTAAAGCCTGAAGTAACCACAGCTGGCATGCAAGGTTATGCTAAAAAAATTTTTGTTTGGGTTTTTTTATCCTGGGTATCAGGCTAAGAACTACATGGATATGGGACAGCCTTTCACTGTCAGATACAGAGTGCAATATAAATCTGTCTGGCCATAGCATTAAGGAAATAGGAGGTCTTAGATGTTGCGCTTGGTCAGTGGTGCTGGTTATCAGCACATGGGCTCTCACAGCAGCTGGTGTTCTATTTTTAGAACCCCTGCGGAGCAGTGATCCCAAAGTGTTGATTTGCTGCCTCTTAGGTCAGCGCATGGGAGAGCCTGGCCTGGGCACGAGGCAACTGCAGCCTCTTCCTGCAGTGCCAGCACCGTGCTGGAAATGGGGACACCTGGGAGCTCTGCCTCTTATGTAAGAGGAGGAAATTATTGCCTGGGATGATGTAAAAGGAGCTGGGTAGCTCCGGATGGCTGAAGTTGGCACCTCAGAGAGCTCCGTCCTTCTCTGACCGAAGCCTTAGTGATGTGTTTCAATCAGCATAGGTGCATCTAAACAGTGCACAAGCTGATTTCTGCAACTTGCTTTTTTGGAAAGGATGCTATTTGCTGCAAAGGAACTGGAAGAAGATGGCATTTTGAATATAGGTATGATGTTTTTCAGCTTTCAGTCCAGTTTCTGTTCTGGAATAATGTCTTTGAGCAGGTTTCCTATTTAGAAACAGGCGTCTTATGACTGATTCTTAAGTAATGCACTAATGAAGGATTGCTTGGAACACAAACAAGTTGATCTTGCCAGAATTACTCAGGCAGGTACCTTGCAGCTGGATCTGATGAAAATTCAGTCCTCTCTGTAGGTGTTCAGCTCGTGTCGTGTGACAGGGAGATGTGTTTGGTGGAGAGAAATTTAATTTAAGAAACCCCATTAAGTGGATTGTGGGGTAGATGCAGTAATTCAATAAGCTGAAGTGATTCATATGCATTCCTGATAATTTTCAAGAGGGTCTTTTTACATTGCAGGTAATTTCGTATTTGTACTTACGGTTTTTGCTTGTGAAAGTGGTATCCTGGAGATGTGGCTGATACTAGAGGCTTTCTGAAAATCAGTGCGATGTAACTATTGCTTTAGGTTGTGCAGAAAGCAGCAAGGTACTGTGAAGTCTTCTGAAAGCGTAGAAAAACAAACATTGTTACAGTTAGAAGCTCTGGAATGAAAGCCCTGGAGTAGCAGACTAATTTTCTATTAAAAACATCTGAAGAATAGTAATGTTCTGTACAAGTGCAATGTTTGGAAACAGTTAATTTAATTAATTAATGTCCTCTTTGCTTGTCTGAAAAAGCTTTTAGAAAGGACTGCAGACATCTGCAGTGCTTTTTAATATTTGATGGGCTTCTACAGTTCTCCTTACAGAAAATTCATGACCTGCTCTATTTCTGTGAGGCTGCTTCAGTGAAAGCATGGTGGAGATCAGTCAGATGGATTCCTCATCTTCCTGTTGAGACACCAAAACTTCCACTGCAGACTTACTTAGTGTTTTCTTCTTGTGTTTGTGAGCTCTCCACCAATAGGTAATTTTTAGGGATCTGAAACTGAATGACTTGCCCAGGATGCTGCTTCAGCTGGTGTCTGGAATGAGGACTTTGGTCAGGCAGAGCTTCACTGATTGCTGCTGCTAGGATTCTTATTGCAAAGAAGATATTGTGAGGGTTTACCAAAAACTTGAGTAGCAGCTCGGCATAGCTTGTATATAGAGAAAATGCAGTGCAAGTGGATGTAACAAAATGAATGCTGAATGTAACAGGCTTCAAAACATGATGCTTTCAGTTTGAGAAAGTCATGGGAACTCCTGTCAGTCTGTGGGGCCTGTAATTCTCCTTGGTGATGTGCTTCCCTTGGCTTTCCTTACTCTCTGGTAAAGGAAACCTCATTGACATTTGATTTCTCTTCCCCACATTGAAAACTTCCATAGAAGCCCCTTGAAGGCTTTTTTTGCGATAATGTTTGGTTAAAGGAAAAGATAGACTATTTCTGAAATCTTTGAAAAGAACTGCTCATTCATAGCATTTTTTTTTTCTGAGAAAAATAAGAAGTTTACATAGTAAAACCCCTACTTCTCAAAGCTGTTTACTTTTTTCCAAACCCTTCTTTGAGGTATCTTGTGTATACTGTAGCCACAAGATGGAATCAAGTTTTAGTTGTGGGGAATGTAAAGTTTTGCCATTTCACATGATTGTGATTTTCACAATTCTAGACTACCCAAAATCTTGCTAGCCTTAATTCTGTAGCTGATGACTTCAGTTTTCCAGTGTTTAACCATAGTCTGTTATGGAGAAGATTGAAAATTGGTTCTTTCCAGCAAGGCCAAGGTTTGGAAATGTCAGTTGAGTGTTACTGGAGTGGTTCAGGTAAAGGCATTTATGGAATCATTGCAGAATCTTTGATTGGTTTGGGATGGAAGGGGCCTTTGAACGTCATCTGGTTCCAACCCAGCCATGGGCAGAGACACCTTCCACTGTCCCAGGGCGCTCCAAGCCCCATCCAGCCTGGCCTTGGACACTTCCAGGAATCCAGGGGCAGCCACAGCTGCTCTGGGCACCCTGTGCCAGGGCCTCAGCACCCTTGCAGAGAGAAGAGTTTCTTCTCAATATCCCATCTAACCCTGCCCCCTGGCAGTGGAAGCCATTCCCTGTGTCCTATCACTCCATCCTTGTCCCAAGTCCTTGTCCAGCTCTCCTGGAGCCATTTAGGCACTGAGAGGGGCTCTCAGGTGTCCCTGGAGCCTTCTTTTCCCCAGGCTTAAGACACCCATTCTAAAAGAAATCCTTAAAATATAAGTGTATGAATTCATGGCACAGGTGTAATGGTAGCAGGTTCTTCCCCTGATGAAGCCAAACCAAACACATGGACTATATCACAATCTGGGAAATGTTTTTTTAGGGGGGTGGGAGTTTGGGATGGTTTAGCAAGTTAAATAAAAATCATTAAATAATTGTTTATAGCAAAATCTCAGTATTTGCACTGAAGAGTTCAAGTGCCTGATGTTACTTGTGTGCTGTAAGCAACTCGAGTTACTTTAATATCCTTCTTTTTTGTCTTCAGGTAGTTAAAAAATAGCAAAATGAACTTTTAGCTGGCAGAACTGAATGCTGGGGTTTCACTGTTCCTGAATATGGAATCAGTAAGGTTGGAAAATGCCTCCAGGATCATCAAGTTCAGCCTTTGGCCAGTCACCACCTTGTCAAGCAGACCAGAAGACTGAGTGCCCCATCTGGAGGCAATCCTGCTGTGACATTAATTTGAGCTTCTTTTCAGAAATATTTTCTATGGAGAACATCTGAAAATATAGTGGCAACAGTTAAGACTCACTTAATGTCTGCAGATGTGTCTGAATGTTAAATTAGGGGATAATAATGATGATGTGATGTGACAGAAAGTTTGTCATTTTTTGATGAATAAACTTCCTATGTATAACACAAAAATCGATGCCTGTGCTTTTAAAGATCCTAACTTCAGGTTTTGTTTTTTTTTTTTTTTCCTTTAGGGAGTATCCACATTAAGAAATGCCTTTTTTGGGGAGTTCAGATATGTTGTAAGCCTCAGGCATGTTGTTGTTATCCCAGGAGCAACAGGTACAAGTCAATGCAAAGGTGGTGATAATGAGCAGTGCTCCTTGTCTGCTGAGGGGGCTGATAATACGCAGAATTCATGACTTTGCTTCAAGCAGTCTCTTTGGGAAGACAAAAGTATGGAAACCTCTTAAAAACACCAATATAGTAGCAGCAACAGCAGCAAAAAACCTGCTACATAAATCCCACCCCCAGACTGTTCCATTTTCTGCTTTTGGAATTAAGCACTAATTAACTTCTGCCCAATATGAACTCATCTGAGCTTGGTACCCATCAAAAGAACATGTTAATTGTATAGTGTTAATAACACACACAAAAAATTTGGCTCTTGGTAAATATAAATACATGCTGGTGGTATTTACTGTATTTGGAACTGCAACTAATATGACCCAGTGTCAGCTTTTATAAAATTGTAAGCTATGAGGCTCTGTAGGATTTTCCTGATGTTCATCAGCTTCTTGTCAATTGAACTCTTGGCAGCATCAGTGCCTGCTTGGATCTTGCATCCTGGAGTTCCTGGTAGTGACCAACTATATGGTTTGAAAAATAAGTGTCAAGGAATTTTTTTAACTTTCAGAATTTTAGGTGCTAGGAATGGAAATAACATTTTTTTAGAGTGGGATTTTTTCAAATTTGTTCTCTCATATGTCAGTGATAAGTCCTTTTCAAGCCAGGATTTAACAGAGGCAGCCATAACATGAGGTCTCAAATTGTGGCTGCCCCATCCCTGGAAGTGTTCCAGGCCAGGTTGGATGGGACGTGGAGCAACCTGGGATAGTGGAAGGAGATGGAACTGGATGACCTTTAAGGTCCTTTCCAACCCAAAGCAGTCTGAGATTCTGTAAGTAGCAGTTAAAATGAATCTGAGGTTCTTATGAAGTCTTCTGTACCAAAGTAATATTGTCAAGCTGCTAAAAGCATCCTCACTCTGAAAATGGAAAAGAGGTTTCTGAAGGCCCAGGCTATTCAGAATAAATGGGACATTTCAGTTTTGCAGGGACTTCAGTGGTTAAATGAAGGTCCTCAGGTGCTGAGAACTGTGCAGTGAACTGAAGAAAGAGGAGAGGCTCTGTAATCAGAGAAAGAACCTTCCAGTTCATCAAGGTGTTTTTAATAAGATTGCCTAATCTCTAAAAAAATTAAAAAGTCTCACTGTTTGTGTGAATAGAGATGGAACATTGGACTAAGGACAGAGCACGATTTTTTCTACTGTGATTAGCAATATTCATAATATTCTTAAAATATTGGAAAGTAATTGTTGGATTGATGGATGCTTTTCTTTAACCAGACAGTATTTATGTGAGCAGTGTCTGTTGGCAGAGCAGAGTAGCAAGATAAATACTGTGCTGTGGGCAGATCATTCTTGATTAGTGGGTTGTACCTGTGCAGAGGAGATGTAGATGTTGCTCATGATCTCTGAAGGTGAAATATTGATTCCCATCCTGAATCACCTCTTAGATGAGGAAGCATTATGTTAGTTTGAGTAGCTTTGCCTAAACAGTACTTACCACTGCCTCCATCAGGGCCTCTTCTAACAACCTGTTAAAAAAGGGAACACTTAGGCTTATTCTGTGTTTATTTTCAGTTGATTTTGTGGAGTTTTTGCCATTCCAGTATCCTCAGCTATGACTATCTATAAATTGGGATATGGCAAAGTAATTAACATTCATAATAGGTAAATTAATAAAAGCAGAATTGGTTGGTACACAATACCAGTAACTCAGGTGACTTTTGGAAGCAGGAGGGTGTTGATGTGAGAGTTTGCTGTGATGTTGGTCCAGTGAAATTCCAAAGATTACTGTCAAGAGAGGCTAAAACCTTGTTCCAGGAACCTGGTATTGAAGACTCATTTGCTAATCAGTATCCAGGGATTTGGAATCCTGTAAACCTTTAATAGTGGCTCTAGGCCTTGCAGGTCTTGGTTTGATGGGAAATACAATAGTCTATTTTAAATGTAGTCAGTTTTCTCTAGTTGGAATAGGAGGTATAATATACAGAAGGGAAACAGTATAAATATGTGCTGTGTTTATGGTAAGAAACAATCTGAATTTTGATCATGAGATTGCAGCATGTTAAAAGAGTGCTTTTTTGAGAAAATGGTAATGTTGGTACTTGAGTAGATGGATAAAATGAAAAACAGCATACAATCCTGGCAGAGGAGAAAGAGTACTAAACTGTTTTCAACTTAATAAAAAGCCTCTATCAATATTGATGTCTGACTCAGTATTTCTAGATCTGGTTATTTGATTATTGACATGGATGAGTGCAAGAGAAGCCTGAAGAAGGGTGAGGATGGTGTGTGCTCTGTTTTCATGAAAAGTGTGACTGTAGAACTAATTACATATTTAATTTTTTCAGAATAAGGTAAATTAAAAGCTTTTTGAATAAACACTAGCCCACCTTCTAAATTTTAAGTCTGTGTGAATATTTTGCTTAAAGCAGCTTCTGCACAGGAAGTTCAGTTCTGGGAAAACATCTGAGGGGGATCATACACAAAATGGAGCTGTTTGATCTTGGCTCAGGAGCTTTTTGGTTCATGATCTTTCATTCCCTTAAACAGCTGCCTAATTAGTCAGCCTTAAGGGCCAGTTTATCTGGACATACTGGAAAAAATGTGACATTTCTTGTCCCAAACTCTTGGTATTCAGGAGTTGGTACAAAAGGGCAGTTTGGATTCCATTTCCTCCTAGATTACTGGGGAAAGATCAGCCTGGGACTGAATATTTAAACCAGTATTAGTAAATCAGTGTGGCCTTTCCACTTTGACTAATTTTTACTCTTTTTTTTGCTTGCTTTCCTGTTACGAAATTTTGCCTTTTTTTCCATGAGTGAAGCTTAGTTATGAAGTGAAATTTTATTGTTTTAAAATTTCTTCATGTCATAGCTTGAAAATATTTTATTATATTTTAAAGCTCAGCATATCTATAAAATATGCAAATTCATGGGGAATTTAAAAAACATCAATCTGACTTAAACAGTAAGTACTTTGTTCTCATGGAAACTGGACTAAAATCTTGAATTCTGGTACAGAATGCCAGGCATCTTCATCCTTGCACCCAAATCAGTCCAAATTGGGAATATTCTATTATCAGGCAGGGATTAGTCCTGGATGCCTTCAGATGCTGGTTCTTCACACTAACCAGGACCAGGTAAAGTTAGAGCAGGTTTGATCAAGCACAGTTTGAACAAACTCATAGACACAGGTTCATTCTCAGGTGTAAACTATGCCAGGCATGGAGGAACAGCTAAAAATCAGATTTAGCAGCAATACACTTTTTAAAGATTAAATTAATGCAGCCTGTTGGCATCTATGTAAGGAAAAACAAACCTTTAGGATGAATCCCAGATTTAACTTTGAGGGCATTCAGATTCTTTCTTGAAACTGTTTTTCAATGGTAGTATTTCTCTCACTCCCTGAATTGAAATTTACTATTTAAAACCCAAAGGAGTTTTTTTTTCCGTGTTTCTGCATGGTGTTTTTGTGGATGTTGCTCACTCTTGAAGAGGCATCACCATAGCAGCAGTCTCCTAGAGAATTTTGTGGCTCTGCTTGTGAGCAGCTCTGTCTTGGATGGATCAGAGCATGTTTTAGTCACTGAACTTCAAAGAACAACTGAATCTGTGTTATTTATCATGAGATGAAAAGGTTTTGCATTTCCCTTGTCTTAAGTGGATCATCATTTGACTTTATTGTGAAAGTTCATGTTGCATGAAAATAATGAGCTGTGCAAGCTGAGTGTATTTTAGGAACACTGTGTGGTAAATAAAGAGTCTGAAATGCTTCAGAAAAGGTCTCATTTTAAAATTCACTCCATAAAATAATGCAGGTTAACAGTAGTGTATCTACAGAACATTTTTGCTTAGGCTGAAACATCATGTTGCTGCAGTGCTGATGGGAAAGTACTTAATTTACTGCTTACAAAATTTTTCTGATAAAATCACTCAATGGAGATCTTGGATCTGTAGAAAGAGGAAATGGAAATTTTCCTTGTTACATGATAACTGAGCAGCTTTGAGACAACCTGGTGGTTTTGGTAAGACTAAACATGTCCCAGTGCTCTGCAGCTGATGGAATTGGTAGTGGTTTTACATACTATTTAAAATGTTGCCCTCTTCTGGTTGCTGACAACTATGAGAGTTGGGGATGAGGAGCAGTACAATAAATAACATGAAAAGGTCTGGGAAAAAGGAAAGCATGCAGTTTATTTTGCATTAGAACAAATAGTTTTGATGTCTTTAAATAATCTCATACTTTACAAAGAACAGCTGAATATAAGGAAAATTTCTAGGCGCACATTTCAGGATCCCACTTAATAAGGATTAATGTAGGGGAAGCAAGGTTGTAGAGACCACCAGCCTTCATTAGCGTTAAAAATATGTTTTGATGTCCCTGAATTGTAGTGTGTTATTTATTTTGTTGTTAACTTGTTTTGAAGAACTGGTTTGCAGAAGAACTATGGCTTTGTGTAGGAATAGAGGCTGGGAGTGTGATTGCCTTGGGATGTTTGTGCTAGTCCAGGAATTCTTTTAAATGGGAGCTGTTATTGCTTCTGTTACTCTTCTGCCCCACTCCTGGCAGTGTCCAAGGCCAGGTTGGACAGGACTTGGAGCAACCTGGAATAGTGGAAGGTGTCCCTGCCCATGGCACAGGGTGGAACTGGATGGGCTTGGAGGTCCCTTCCAACCCAAACCACTCTAGGATTTTCTGATTTTATGTCTAATGTGTTACCAGTAAAGATTGTGAAGTTTAGTGGGAAATCACATTAATATTTTAAATGGACTCTTAGGCTGTGGTTCCTGCTGTTGATTTTCAACCCAAAGATAAATTTTGTACACTGGTAGGGAGGAATAAATTCTAGATGTTAGAAAAAAAAGTGGTGTGAAGTCTGTAAGTTGTCCTGTACCTTCAGGTGCTTTGGAATTGAATTGTTTGTGTTCTTCTTTCTCACTTACTGAATTATCAGTATTTCTGAAGTTAGATTTTTTTAAAAAAAATTAAGTATGAACTGGGTCTGGAGGGGGTTTATAAACCAGGAGCAGTTCTTGCCAGTAGATGGAGGTAATGAGATACAGAAGTCAAACTGGATTCTCTAGTCCTTTGAAGATGGGATAAAAGCCAAGTGAACCTCTAGTTTGTTTTTGCATTTTGTAGGACTTGCAGAAGAAATTAAGAAAGCCAGTTTGAAACGGGACTCAGACTCAAAGTGCTGCTGTACAAGTATTCCTGCATCAGGGGGATTTTCCTGGTTTTTCTCCATTTTCTGCATAGTTTATGCAAGTAATTAGTATTCTTTCTGTAAGAGTGTTTTGGGACTCTTCTAATAGTATGAGTCACAATGAGAATTGATTCTCTCACAGCAGTTTTCTAGTTTGCTTTTTGGTTTATAACATTTCACACTGTATTTTAAAATTAGATGAAGAAAGGAAGCTGGTTTAGCTGAATCCAGGCTCTGAGGGTCCGAGTTCTGTGAGGGTTTATCATGTGGGACAAGATCCAGAGACTTGTTTACAGTATCAAATCCTCCTGTTAACCTCAGAACCTACAAGCTAAATCCCCTTTTTGATAGTTACATATTTTTAGCCTCACAGATGATAGTAGTTGCAGCAGCAAAGTGCTGCCTTTTCCTAAAGAGTAGTAGGACAGTTTTTAAAGTCAGTTTTGAGGATGCAGCTATAAATTGTTTTTCTGTTGCCATTCCCACCTGCTTTATATCTAAACAAATACTTGCAGTCAGTCTTCTAAGTGAAGAATTTTAAGTTGCATCATTTTGAGAGGGCCTTCACAGGACAGTGAAGCAACAACTTGATGCACACTAACTTCCATGGGCTGTACTGCTGCCTTTGGGTTGGAAACCCTGAGATTATTCCACCCTCACCATATCCTGCTTCCTCACAGTAGGAAACTGAAGCCTATGAACCTCTCAGCTACTCACTTTATTTAGAAAATTGCACAGAGGTGTCAGGAGTAATGGTATTAAATAAGTACCTGTTGTGGGACTTGAGCCTTGTGCTCAGCTCTTGCTTTGGAGAGAGAGCTCAGATCCCTGTGCTTCAACTTTTAAATCTTTTCACAGGAAGAGTTACGAGAGGTGTGGCTGACACTGAGAGTTCACAGGTCAAGGTTAAACAAAACTAAAACAGAAACCCAGAGCTGAGAGATTTCAGACAGCACAAGAGCGATTTGAACATTCCCAGCATGTTTTTGCTCAGTGAGATATGTATGACTGTGAGTTCAGAGATTCTTTTTTTTAAAGGAAAAGTGCCTAAGGAGGTGTAATTTTTCTTAGCACTGTCACAAATTTTACAGATGTTGGCACTAACTATTTTTTCCTCATATATAAAAGTAGAACTTGCCATAAATTGATAGTCATAGCTTTGTGGAAAGTTGCCACTCATGGGGAACTGTTTTATGACAATTATGCACTGTCCATAAAATAAATGAACTTAATATAAACAATTTATGGGTCTGTATTTTTCCTTTCCTCCTGTTTTACAGCAGTGAGAATAACTGTGAGCTTTCTAGAAGCTTGTTTGTGCAGGACCATGTGGAAAACAATGCCCTGGAAGGAGTGCTTGCTGATATGGAAATAGCACCTGGAGTCATTAGTTTGTGTGAGTAACCTTCTCAAAGTAGGTAATTCTGACTTTAGGATGCTGCACTTCTGTGTGTGTCAGGGTGCTGGTAATGCACGTGTGCTGTGAGTGTCTGGGATTGCTGTAGCAAAGATTTCTAGAGCAAATAAATGTACTGGGAGTTGAGAATGAGAATGTCTCCTAGGCTGGGTCCAGGGTTCACACCTAGGGAGAACAGAGGGAGAATGCCATAAAGAAGAGATTAAGGATTGGGTATGTGGAATTTTGATTGTGGCTATCTTAAGAATCTTCCCTGCTTAAAGGTTTGTGAGTTGGCACTGAGGAAGCTGAATAATACAAGGCTGAAGGGTGGTGGGGCACTGACCAGGCTTCCCAGGGAATGATCACAGTCCCAAGAGTGCCAGAGCTCCAGGAGGGTTTGGACAACTCTGTCAGGCCCAGAGTGGGATTGTTGGGGTGTCTGTTCCGGGCCAGCAGTTGGACTGATGATCCCTAGGGGTCCCTTCCCACTAAGGATATTCTGTCATTCTGTGAAATAACAGAACTAAAACAATTCACAAAACACAGTGCCATGTCTTTCCTCTTCTAGTGTTGTATCGGCCTGTGCACACAGGAGTAGAGCTCAATCCATGGAAGTTTCCTAAATCTCCTAATTCAGTGTTAGTGTGTAAGGCATGGCATAGAAATTCTGATTGCAAGTTATCATTGCTTTATTTGATTAGGGTAGCTTTTTCTGTGTTTTGTCAGTTCAGGTCTTATGTTTAGGGGTGGTGGATTTACTGCTCCTAAGAAAAAACTAGCCCCTGACTGTGGTAAAGGGACACCTGGAATTTCAGGTAACTCTGTGTTATTGCTCTAAAAACTGACATTTTGGGGCACCTTTGGTGATGGTACCTATTTCTGAGCTCCTGCTGCCAGTTCAGTTCAAGGGGTGAATTAATGTCCAACTTGCTTCTTTACATCAAAACCCACAGCTGAAATCTATAATCAAAATAACCTCAGCTTTTATATTTTGTATTGCTCCAGGTTAAAATATTTTAGAACCAGTAATATATCTATTACACTCCTGTGTTTATACTACTTATTGAATCTCCTTGTAAATTTGCAGTGGTAAATTAGAAATGTGGGGCATGTTGGCCATTAATCTGAGGCTGAGCCTGGTTGCAAATTGTATTTCTCGGTGCTGCTTAATAATGCCGAGGAGCTCATTGAAAGGGTCACTTGAATTTTAAAACCCCACTCTGATTCAGACAAGGCCAGCAGTGAGCTGTAAGGATGCAACTCTATACAGATGCAGGAGCTGAGCTCAATAGTTCCCTTCTCCTGCCTGTGGAGCCGGGAGAGGGACAGGCAGTGCGTGACATGGGAACAGTTGTGGCAATGAACCTTCCAAACCCGGGGATCCCAGAGCCTGCTGTGTGTGAGGATTGTTCACCAGATGTGCGGGGTCCTTTCTGCTTTGAACTGGGGTGGGGGGGGAAGCTTGGGGAAGACAACTGGGGACTGTTGCAAGAGAGGATGTAATAGGAAAATCTCGAGGGAAAGGTCTTTGGCACTGTGCTGTTAGAGGAAAGCTGGTGTTTGGGGGAGGGGCTGGAGGATGTCAGTGGTGGGAATGAGAAGATTTGGAAGACAGAAGGCAAAAGGAGGAAGGATTTGGGTCACTAGCATTGGTCTCAAGTGCACTACCCGTTTTAGATGTATTTGGTAGCAGAGTGAAGACCTTGGTTTGTTTTGCCTTTGCACCAACAGATATAAAACGTTATTTCGCTTATGTTTGCAAACTCACATTCTTTGTATTTCTTTAGGGTGAATGTAGATTTGTGTGCTTTAGGAGAAATTAATCTTAACCCTGAAAACAGGAAAGTGATCTGGTAAGGGTCAGTGCTGGTTTGCTTTCAGGTGCTAACACTGTTCCCCTGCCCTCACCACAGACAGGAGGTAACTTCAGGTGTTATTCCCTGGCTGTATCCTATTTCTCTCTGGCTGATACTCTCAGCCTGGGGGTAGCTTTCCAGAAGGGCTTGTGGACATCAAATCCCACTGCTTTTAAAAGTTCCCCTTTGAGATGTCTGGTTTGGTAGTTAAAATTAACAGTGTAGGATGCTTACAAATCCCTTGAGGACACGTTTCTGTGCCTTGTTGGCTTGATAATTGCTCTGTGCTTTGTTCTGGTTGTCAATATCTCCATGCTGATAAGGGAGAGGTGCTGTAAACAGATGTTCCTCTTTAACCAGGGTTAAACCACAGCAAGACCAATCCCCTTTACTTTTCTCTCTAAGAAAAAGTCCAGGTAGTTGCTGTAAAGAGCAGTGGGAACAAATTTAAATGTATGCACTGAATGTATCTAAGTCTTCATGGGGTGGAGTTGGGCTTTAAAAGAGGTATTGGGACCTGAGCTGCTCTTTGTGTACATTACACCTGTACATGATTTCTGCCTTCAGGTCAGGGTCTGGTTGATTAAACAAGGGGAATAAAGACTTGGAGCGCAAGGAAGAAGAGTTCCCTATATAGGAACAAGGGGTTTATGTTATATTTATGAAAGCTGTGTTAAATCAGGCTAATGAAGTGCTGGGAATGAGCAGCTATATTGAGGTGATAATTGCTGTCTGCTTTCCATCAGGAATGCCTGTTGTATTCATACATGCTTGGGCTGTTTTTCAGACCAGTGTTACAAATATTCTAAATTCTGTTACATGAAAATAATGATTGTGCATAAAGGTAAGACTAGATTTAATACTGAAATGGAAGATACATTCTACCTGCTCTGCAGGCACCTTCATGGCCATCAGAGGCATCAGTGTGAAAGCAGCTGTTGAGTTGGATGTTAATGAAATGGAAGTATGAAATAAGTGTGTTATGGTGTGGTCCTGAAAAAGAAGTGAGGCTTCACTCCATTTTCATCAAACTATGGTCAAGCAACCCACTTAGGTAGGGTTGCTTTCTGGGAGTCAAAGAAGGAGAAGAAATGTGGGAAACCCCGTGGTCAGAGCTTGGATGCTGCAATCCACAAGCTGTTGGTTTCTGGGATGAGTAATAAATTTCCTTTTGAAATTGCACTGTAGAGGATAGTAGCAGGTCTGAAACAGATGAGGGAAATGGTAAAGAGTGTGTTCTGATGTGCATGTGTCTCCCTGTGTGCTGTCACTCAGATAACTGAAATGGATCACCTTGTGCTTTGGGTACAGGTGATTAAGACCAAGAATTTTCTTTTCTGTCAAGGTGTCAAAAAGAAAAGGAAGAAAAATGCCTGTATTCTCCAGGCTATTATAATTTACCTTTGGATTGTATTGCAAACATCTGTGTACTATCACATGTGATGGGTAAACTTAGCAGCCAAGAGCATCATCTTGTTCTGTGGATTGAATGTTAGATTTTAGCTGTTTTTAGCTTTGTCTCCAAGTGGTGGTTTAAAACTGGGGCACAGATGTACCTTCAGCATATAATGCATATGTATAATCAAAAGCACTGGTTTGCAGTAAATAATTCATGTCAGCTGGGGCACTTGGTTCCGATAATGAGATCTCAGGGGCTTGGCTCTTTCCAGATGATATATGAAATATTTGCTGTTAGTCATTCACACTGACAACCACTTAGTTGCTAATAGGATTTGTGAGTTGAGGGGAAGGAAATTCCTGAAGTTTTTTGGTTGTTTCTATCCTTTCTTGATATCTCTTTTCCCTGTCTGCCTGGGTTTTGAGCAGCTCTGACTGATAAGACTTGAAAGGACAAATGACTACCATCCCTGAGTGAAAACCTCGAGGAATTGACATAGGTAGGGATATAAATCTCTAATATGCTGTTATTGACAACCTGCTCTGTACAAAATCCATACGGAAATTGTCTTTGAAAGAGTGGGAAGTTGACAGGCAGAGAGATGTTGGTATTTCTGTACTTCGAAGGTCACAAAAATGATGGAAAAACCCCATCTATTTACATACCCATTAAACTTTTTGGGAATATGGAGATTTGGGTAGCTTTATCCCTCCCTTTAGGCAAACTTTAGCAGGACAAAATAATTTGTGTTCTGTCCCACAACTGATGGGATGCTGAGGTAAGAAATTGTGAGGTAAGCTTTTATTTTCACCTGCTGGCATTTTTCTTACTAACTTATGTGTGACAGAAGTGGTGAGTGACAGAATTTGCTCAAAATCTGGTGATGTTCTTGAGCTTTCAAGTCAGCAGTTCAAAACTTGAGTAAAGGTGACTGATAGAAGGAACAACTATTTAGGAGCAGGATCCAGTAAATGTCCCCCCATGGCAATGGGGGATGGAATGAAATGATCTTTAATGTCTCTTCCAACCCAAACCAGTCTGGGATTCCACCCTAAACCAGTAAGAATTTGGTTTAGCACTGGTGCTGATGCCTTGCACATGGAATGTCAGATTTTGTGTTAATAGTAGCAAACACGACTGTATATTCTTCAACCTTTGATCACTAAAAATGCTATATTTTTATAAAAAACTTTGAGTCAAGAACCTTCCTTTCTGGCTGTGTTTTCTGGCAGTTCCTTAGTGCACACTACTGCAGTAATCATGACAGCTTCTGTAATTAATAACAAATTAGCGTATTACGGTGGTTCCTGCTAAACCTTGAACCATCTGCTCATGGTACTTGACTTGTCAGCCTTCTATGCTGGGATCTGGTGAGGATATCAATGATGAGTTCTTGGTTCTTCCCTTCCAGAAGGTTTAAAATCCACACCTCATAATTGGGCAAGGAAGAGGTGGGGGTTTTTTAACTTTAAAATAATTATCACATGCTTTGTTCACTTCAGTATGCTTCCTCCATAACAGAAAAGGAGAAGGGATCTCTGCTGGGAAGCCTTGTGCTTCTCCTCTGCTGTTAGTCCTGCTGATGTCTGTCAGCCTTTTGTTTAGTGCCATCATGCACATCTCTGTTTGGAACATAGAGCTGGAGTGTGTGTGGAAGTGCAGTTCACCACAGCCCTTCTGTGCAGGTTGTTACAGTGCTTGCAGTGACCTTTGATGGCAGTGTTGTCCTTTCCCTTGCTCTGGGCTATCTGACTTTTGGCAGTGCACTTCCAGGACAGTGGTGTTTGTACATATGTAGTGCAATCACAGATACATGGACTGCTTTGGGCTGGGAGGGACCTTCAAGACCATCTTGTTTCACAGAAGAAGAGCTGGACCCAAGGAGGGTAATTTGGTCATCGTTGTAGATCAGGTGTCTGTGACTGCTGAGGCTTCAAGTCAGCTGAGGTCAGCCTGGGGAAACCAGCTCTGGTGTTTGACCTCAGAGAAAGGGTGAGGCGCTTAAGGCTCCTAATACAGAGGGGAGAAGAATGGATTTGTTACAGATGCCCAGAGAAGCTGGGGCTGCCCCTGGATCCCTAGGAGTGTCCAGGGCCAGGTTGGATGGGGCTTGGAGCGACCTGGGGTAGGGGAAGGTGTCCCTGCCCATGGAAGGGGGTGGAACTGGATGAGCTTTAAGTTCTTTTCCACCCAACCCATTCTATTTGAGGGCACTCTTCTCAGTGTCTGGATCTTGAAGGAGAAAAATTGAAAATATGCTTGATATGTCCAAATCACCTGTGCTATAAAAAGGTATTGTTCTTTCTGAATCTGGAAATACTTTATGAGCAACTCTGCTTGTAGGCAGGTGTCTGTTTGGTGTTGCCCTTACAATGCTAAAAAATCAGCTGGAAGATGGGTTGCTTTAAGAATGAAGACAAAGCTGTATGTGAAGGGATAGCTCAATATATGTAAATAACTCACCTTTATTCTTGTAATTCTGTTATCCTGATGAGCTTTGGTATTCTCCAAAGCCTTTATCAGTATTCCATGTGTATGCTGATGATTATTCTCTGTAAGTGTTGCTTTTGCAGCAGAGTAAGCCTGGTGGGAATGATACAGGCACTGCTGCTAGAGTGAGGATTTTATCTAAGCTTCTTGCTTGAAAAATTCTTGATTTCCATTTGTTTTAAATTCCACTTCCTCTCAGTAAGGCATTGCTATGGTGTGAAAATAATATTTTAAAATAAATGTATTTTTTTTACCGGGGTGAACTCTGGTGAGCATGTATGGCAAGTGAAGCGAGTTAAAAATCCCTTTGGTTCAGCTGTTTTCTGCAGAGAATAAATTAACAGAATAGGAGTGTGTTCTGCCTTCGTGTGAGCTTAACACTGAATGGTCATATGGGTTCCTGCAGAAGTGGGTCAAAGCTATTTTTGCTCTTTGCCTCCAGCCATTAAGAGGAAAAATTGGACACCTGGCTCTCCACTTCGCCAGGCATTTTATGTCTATTTTAGCATGCCTTCACCACAAGAAAATAAAAGCCCTTTCAGCTACTGTTCTCTCCCTTGGAAGAAGTGTAGCTTTAAAAATTGATGGACATGTGCTCGGTTAATGATGAAAATAAATGTTACTCCTAAGAGATAAGTGATAATTGAATACATGGGTATTTTAGCTAAGGCTAGAAAAGTGTTCTAGGGATTTGGAAGTGGTATTTAAATTTCACATCCAGCTGTGCTTACAGAGCAGGACCCTATGGAATATACACACAACCTGAAAGCAGAGCTAGGAGAACCTAAGCAAAATCATGTCAAGACTGCAATAAGAGCTGGCTTGAATTTTGCTAAGGCAACTTACAATACGGCACAAGACACTTGACTTTTGGCCATTCGGATCGATTGAGACCAAATTAATTTCCATTGTGGTCAGCTGTGGTTTGGAAGGGTGGTGAGGGATAACAGCACTTCAAAAGAAAATTAAAATGAAAGCTACCAGGCATGTATGATGAGAATCCTAAAATAATCTACCAGATTCCTGTTTTATTGTGTTTCCCTCTGCTTTTGGAATGATCTCACAGCTTTGCATGGTTACCTAGTTTATGTGCTGCAGCAATGTAGAGTCATGGAATCATTAAGGTTAGAAAAGACCTCTAAGATTGAGTCCACGCATTCCCCCAACACTGACCTTGGGCTCCTGTCAGCCTGGGGAGCCTGTTCAGTGCTCAGCCACCCTCTGGGAGAAGAAACTTTTCCTGATAGCCACCCTAAACCTTCCCTGACAGAGCTCCAGTTGTTCTCTGAGTCCTGTCCCTGGCTACAGAGATGGGAGTTGTCCCTCACGAGGAAGCTGCAGCCCCCAATGAGGTCTGACCTCAGTCTTGTCCAGGAGAACAAGCCAATTTACCTCAGCTGTTCCTCATTCAGCTTCCCCCTGGGCCCTTCAGTATCTTTGTGTCCTTCCTTTGGATGCTCTCCAGCAGCTTTAGATCCTTCTGATACTGTGGTGCACAAAACTGTCCCAAGTGCAGAGCAGAGAGGGACAATGCCCTCCCTGGCCTGGCTGCAGCCTGTCAATGAATCTGCTTTTCTGCCTCTGTAGTAAAAGGACTTGGATTTTCCAGGTCTGGTTTATCAGTTGATGTTTATCTCCCTTGAAAGTCTCTTTCCTTTTGATAAGGTCATACACAGCAGTAATTTAAAAGGAAAAATAGTTCTGTGGTGGTTCAGGTCTTCTGTTCTATTTGTAAGGTACCTGTAGTTGGCCTCATTGACCTTGCAGACCACATGGTACTTTTGACTTCTTTTTTTGTGTCAAGTAGTAAGACCTGTAGCAAACAGACTGGGAGTTCTTGGCTCTGAGAGAAAGCTTTTGACCTTTGCAAGGTTGTGGTGATTTTTATTCCACCGAACAGATAGGACTGAAGTTTTGTAAGGTTCCTGAAGTCTCCCTGGTTTGCAGCTGGTGGTAGCCGGCTGCTTGGACCAAGCCAGGGAAAGTTCCTCTGTGTTCAGACCCCTTGCATGCCTGTGGGGAGAAGCACATTTTAAATAAAAAGTGTGTTGGTGCTACCTGTGCAGTTTTAATTCCACTCTTTTTATTACTGTTTGAATTAAGAAGGGATTTTGGTTTCTACTGTTTTTCATGGAGAGACTTGTCATCTGTTGTTTTCTGTGTGACCATTTTAAATAATTTCAGGAAGGAACAGGTCTGAACCACAATTCCTTTGTTCTGTAGCAGGTACTAATTCCTGCATTTTCCACAGCGGGAAATGCTTTAGTAGTATTAGGATGGGGGTATGTCTATTTAAATCCCATCTGGTGCTGAGCTGAGAGTCGTGAGGAAGGTCATCCTAGGTAACCCCACACGTGCATCCTATGTAGGATAAATGGTGCTGGTGACATGTTTTTTCCCTGTTGATGGACCTATATCCTGGAAAGATGAGGGTCATTTTTATCTGGAAAGTGAAAGCACATAAATGGCAGAGCTCCAAGGACAATTACAGCTGCAGAGGCATCTTGTTTTGCCAGCAGAATGAAATATTAGGAAATCACATTTCTTTTGTGAGTTGACCTCAGTTTGTTGGTTTTTAAGGAGTCTCTGCTCCAAGTGTGCTGTGATGTCAAGGCTGGGACGGGGAGTGGGACTCCAAGTGGAGCTGTGTCGCACTGCGGAATTATTGCAGGTATAAAGATAAGGTTTGATGGACCGGCTTTTATAATTTATGGGGTTTTAGCACTTCAGGGTGGGGTGGCTGGCTGTAAACAGTGATTTGCCACAGTGCTGGCAGAAAATTGAGAGCAATTTGTGAAGGCTGGGTCCTTCAAATACTGTTGGTATCCCGGAGGAGTTAGTGGGTGTCAGCTGAAGCTAATGAGGGGCTGGCAGAATGTCTTGGGCCCCTGCAAAGCAGGGGTTTAGAAGTAATTGGCTTTTTCTTGCCTTGAAAACAGTGAAAAGTATCAAATACAATCTTTTTTAATGAGGTCAGATGTACACTTTCCAAAACAGGAGGCCAGATTCTCATGTAACACATATAGATGTTTTGTGTCACACACTTTGGACAGTCGTAGCTCATTGAACTAAGGCTGTGCCTAAATTTTACATTAACTATTATTATTTCAAGAAAAAGAAAAGTGGCTTTTTAGAGTCAGTGTCCATTATTTTGAGAGTTGTCTATTATTTGACAGTGACTGCTGAAATGCAGTGTTTTCTTTTTCCCTCTCTGAGTGCATGTTCTTGGTTTGCCCATTATGCCTCGACGTTAATGCTGGCTGTGTTTACAACTGGTTGTTTCAGGATTGAGGCAGCAAGAGTGACCTACTTCTTAGAAGCATTTGCCTTCTGGCTGTTTTGTGGGTTCTGTGGATTCCCAGATCCTTTTCATGGAAAGACAATCTTCTTTCAGGTTTAATGCTCTACAAATGTAAAGAGAAGTATAATTTGGAATGTTATGCAACTAGAATACAGCTTGTTTGTACAGTTACTGTTGTATTTCCTAAAAGGTGTTCAGCATTCAGCACAGAAGCAAGTGTGGCATAGGTAACAACTGCGTGAATACTTTCTGGAGTACAGGGAATAATTACAAGCAAAATCTTTGTTTATTAAGTTTTTTTTTTTTAAGTGTTGTTTTAGGTCACTCCCAATTCTGTTTAAAAATACTGAGTTTCTATTCTTTGCTTATTTGATCTCAACTTTGCCAACACTGGATTTCATGAAGCAGATTTATGACTTACCTAGGCTGGGTTGTCATAAAATACAGTTTTTGGTAATGTATGTTCTCCTCTCCCCTCCCCCTTCCTTGCTTATCACTTCTTCCTGAGTTCATGTCATTATTTCTGGGGACACTTTGCTCTGTGTCATGTTTTAATTTGAATTTAGATGCATTGTTCCTAGTGGATTTAAGGGCAAAACAAAATCATGGCGGGGTCACCCTTCTCTTCTGCAATATTTTTGTCTGACAATGCTGATATTTGTTGAGTCGGAGAACCTTGCATTTTAAGAAGAACAACATTTTTTGCTAAGAATGTCATTTACCAGGTTAAACTAATGTAAGGAATGGAATGAGGACAGAGTGAAGTCTGTTGACAAATGTAAAGCAGAGGAATTGTGATAGAAATTCATGGCATACTAAAGGTTTAATTATACAGTAAGGAAACGGAAAATGTTCAGTAGCCCTCAGGGGACTGAGGTACATGGCTGAAATTGTGAAGTTATCCTAAACAAGTCTCAAAGGGATAATTGTTTTTACTTAAGGATTGCTGCAAAATGTCAGATTAAGCCTTAAATCATCACCTGAGAGCAGAAGACAAGGGAAGAGACCTGGCTTTGTTATCAAAACAGCTAAATCAGGAGCACGTCTGTGGCTTGGTTGTGGTTAGAATGTTTTTCCAAACTGTTGGATTAGAAAACCTCTATTTCCAGACTGCAGTGGGAATGATGCTTTTGTTTAAATGTCTTGGAAGAGCTGTGGATATTGTGAAGAGATGAAAGGCCCTCTTTTTTTGGTTTGCTGCTGCCATCTTTTTGGTTTTCTGGGACCATTGGTGTTGCTGTTTTGCACTGCCCTGTGACACACCTACTGCCCCACAGAGGGACAGGCTCCTTGCCAAGCTCATTAGAGGAGCAGTAGCAGCTCTCCTGATGGAGGAGTCATCCTTTTACCAGCTCTCCCAGGAGGATGAAATCCTTCCAGACAGGGAAGCTCCCTGGATTATGATGATGATGATTTTGATTTTTGAAATTGTGTGTTCCTGTCCCTTTCAATAACTTCAGTGGGTTTGAAGTGGGTCTGTTTATTCAGATTGCTTCTGAAAATTGAATCCAAATCACACCTTGTCCCCCTGGGCAGGGGAACAAGAACATGAATTTTCTCTCCTTGCAGGAGTGGAGTTTGAGGCTGGTTTTGTAGCATGGCCTCTGGGCTGAACATCTCTCCCTGCGCTTGGGCTCTCTCCGTAGATTTTCAGTCCTGGTTTTAAAGATGTTCTTGATTACGCTGAAAGCTGGAGTCGCTTCAGATTCTTGGGGGCAGGAGGCTGATCTTATCAGGCCTGTTGTGCTTCCTTCCCTGCCAGCCCTCCCATCCCGTCCCATCCCATCCCATCCCATCCCATCCCATCTCGCCGCGGCGGGGGGCGGCTGACCCAAGGCCTTCCAGCAGCAGCTCCTCCTTGTTTGCCCAGACTGGCGTGTTTGTAATTAAATGGCTGAGGCACAATTTGTGTTGCTCTGTTTTGCAATTGCTCCAGTATCTTCCTCCTCTCCTTCCTCACCAGGGTGGCATTTTCTCCAGTCAGCAGGATGAAAATCCATTTTTCCAGTTTTTGGTGGACGCTGTTGCCTGGTGGCTCAAACCTGCTCTTGGAATGGATCTGGTTTGTGTTTTGTCGCATAATTTTAAGACTTTGATCTTTGCTGTGCAGAACATCTCAAATCCTGGAATGTAACCAGACCTAAGGAATGGTGTCGCAGTACGACATGAACGCAAGAGTTCACTGCGTTCAGGGTAACAAAAAAGAGAACTTTTTTCGCGACCTCGCCTTTTTATAGAATTCCTAAAACAGCCAGGAATTGGAGGGTGAAGTTGCCACCTCTCCAATCACACTGGTCAAGACACCAGTCCATCACTTTTTTCTGACTCCCAAGAACGAATGCAAAACAATAATTATTTACATGAAAGTGTGTGAGAAACTCTGTTACAAAAATGCAAACAATCAGAAGACTTTGAGAAACTGTAAAAGAACAGGGCTACAGAATGGTTCCTTCACTGCTGTAGGAATATCTGGGGCTCATTTTCATTGTTCAGCACCTGATCTTGTCCTCTGTGTGTGGCCACGGGCATGTGTTAATCTTTATTTTGGCCGACATATCCTCAGATTTGCCTTCTAGCAAGTGCATGGCTTCTGCAAGCTTTTTATTCCTGTTCAGTGTCTATCAACAGACATAAAATTCAATTGTCTTGCCTGTAGACAATGGAAATGTCACTTTTGTCCCTTGTGATGGGAAAAGGAGCTTTTTATAGGGTACTGGAGTAAATAGAAAAACCTTACACAATGTTATTTTTGTTGTATTGTTTATTTTTTTTTTCAATTTGAACATTTTGATGTTTTTATATGTCTGAGAATGAATGATTGAAAAAGGTATTTTTCCTTCAGTTTGTTTTCTTCCTCTGAAATTACTTTGGAAAAGTTGGGAAAGCAGGCACGTAGGCCTTGGAAGAAACCTAATTGTTGTGTTAGGTGACCATTTCTCTTCTGTCAGGGTATTGTGAACAAAATGGGAAGCCATTCCATTAAACTTCACTAAGATAGTTGAATTAATTTACTTTTAGGGAAGGGAACCTACAAATGTTCCCTGCAGAAATTCACTGTAGCAAAAGAGGCGTCTGAAGAGCTGTTAGGAAGGACAGGAAAAAATATAGTGAATTTAGCAGAAAATTCTTAAAATACCTGAAAATGAAATGAATGCTCCTGGACTGGGAAACAGATGAGGAAGTGAGGAATTGGTTTCTGTTTGAACGATGGGCAAGGAACAGACAAAGTAATTTTAGGTAGCTGACATATTCACCTGAACTGTGGAATAATCACAAAATAGATGTGTGAAGTAGCTTTAGATGGGAAGGTCACACCGCTCTTTGGTATTCCAGCAGGCACGTCAGTGCCATCTTTCCTGCCCCTCATGTTGGCTGTAGCAGTGTTGGAACTAAAGGAGAATCTCAATTACCTACAGTGTTCTCATATTACTGAAACCTGCCTTGAGGGGCTGATGGTAAAAAATAAAATATAAATCGCTTTTCTTGCCTGGTTTTAAAAAGTAATGTAAGACTGTAAATATTCCACTGTACCTATAACTAAGTGCATGCAATTGAACACAGTCCTCAGGATGCTGGGTAAAATCATGTAATATTGCAAAAGAAATGAGGGTCAGATGGCAGCAAGTGGTTGTAACAGCCTTGGAAGAGATGGCTGAAATGAATTACCACTAATTACCATAGTGAACAGAGAAAAATACAGGTGTGGGAGTTGCCTTGATGAGGCAGTTGGTGAATCAGCTGGGAAATGGACTTTTACCACTTTAACCAAATGGTTATATTTTGTCCTAGAGATTGTCTGGGATAGCAGGCAAGCAGTGGTTGTACCTCTCAGATCAATTGCTCCCAGTGATAGCAATCCTTGCTGCTATGAAATTCCTGATGGCTACGTTGGAAAATATAAAGTAGAGGCATTTTTGCCTTGGCAGATATACTTCCAGTTTGAAGGACATTGATGCTTAGGTTGAAGCAGATCCTTACTAAAGGCTTTTCAATCTGTATCAAATACTGGAAACAGATTTCCTGCAGTGGATTTTCTGGAAGATGAGCACAGTTTGATGTTGCTTGCTTGTAGAACATGGAATATTTTTAGATATGCAAATCTGCTGGGTGCTGGGTTAATAGTTGTACTCAGTCTTGGAGGTCTTTTCCAACCGTAATGATTCAATAAGTATCTCATGTAAAGCTTGGAAAGGGTTGTGGATTTTCAAGTGACACCTTTTCCAGAGAAGTATAAAATATGTTCATGTGCTTTTCCAAATGAAATATTTGTCAGTTTTATTTCTTTATGGTTGGAGCATTTCAGAAAGGTCAGGGCATAAGATTTACACTCCAAATTGTGGCTTGGTTGATATATTTTCCTGTCTTAATCAATAATTGTATTATTAGTAACCTTAAGCTACTCAGGAGGCTATTGAAAAATACTTGTCAGGTGAGTAAAATCATCATTCCTTAGTATGATACAGCTTCCCTATATCTTATTTATTAGGTGTTTGTTGAAATGTTTGAGTCAAGACATGTCCTGCTCTGGTGGATATATACAGCTTGAAGCTGCCATGCTCTGCCCAAAAACAGTCCAGAAAAAAACCAAAATGCAGCTGAAGCTTTTGGGTAGATTTCTCCTGATGATCATAATGTCATTGGCAGTGTTAATAATTTCTGTTCAAAGCCTGTGCAAGGCTTGTGGTTGTCCCCAAAATGCAGTGTGTGAGCAGAAAAGTCTTATGAAGATTTGGTCAAATAAAGCTATCATGAAAATAGCATTGGACCCAGGGTTGGTTTTTTTAGAGAGTAAAAATAGTATTTTCAGGCTTTTTAACACCTTTCTTTTCTGTTTTAAATTATTCTGCAAGTAATTTCAGTTTTAAGGAACTTTGCAATGAGATCCTGGCTAGTGGAAGGGCAGGAGGTGAGCACAGAATGTGTAATTAGCCATAAACTTTCCTTTGTGCTGTTTGTGTTTTTCCCTCTTCACTCACAGTGGCTTGGAGAAGGGCTTTTCTGTCCTGCTGGGTTGCAAAATAGCTTGAAGATATCTTAGGACATGTTGGGGCCACAGGGGGATTTAGGTTTGGTTTAGAGGGCATCCCATCATTAGCAGGATCTGGATTTAATACGAAAACCCCTAAATTAATATGTAATCCTCCTCTTTCTGTTTTATCCTCATTTTGAAACACAGCCTTCCACTGTTGTAAGTAACTGAAAATATCTGAGAATCTGTAGCTGGATGCTTGCCAGGCCAGATACATGGATATACATTGCATTTTGGCAACTGGGAAACACTGAGCTCCAGCCAGGGGGAGCTTTGTGGTGTTTGGGAGTTAGCAATGTGTGCTGTGATAATGGGTTGTTCTTGTGGGTTTATCTAAGTGGGGTTTTTATTTTATTTCTCATGCTGAGCGAAACAAGATCTGCCAAGTACAAGAGGTTAAATTCAGCAGGAACTAAAATTCTCCTGGATACAAGAAGCGTGTGTGGTAGCCCATGCTAAGCCTGTCCTTAGCCTGCCTCAGCCTTGGGTTCCTTATTCCTAATGATTCCCATGGCTTTAAGAAGTGAAAGGCACAATTTTATTGCTGCCAGAGGGCAGGGCTAGGTGGGATATTGGGAAGGAATTGTTCCCTGTGAGGGTGAGGAGGCCCTGGCACAGGGTTCCCAGAGAAGCTGTGGCTGCCCCTGGATCCCTGGAAGTGTCCAAGGCCAGGTTGGATGGGGCTTGGAGCACCCTGGGATAGTGGTAGGGGGTGGAATGGGATGGCCTTTGATGTCCCATCCCACCCAAACTAGACTGTGATAGGATTCCTTTTCTGAAGGAAGGCTTAAGGACAGAGAGGGAGCTGATCCTTCCTCTGGACTCCTACTATTAACTGTGGGCTGCTTTGTAAAAGTAAGATATGGATTTACTGGAGCAAATCTGGTGAGAGACTGAAAGGTGATGAAGGGATGAAGCATCTTCCAAGTGAGGAGAGGCTGAGAGCTGGAACTGCTCATCCTCAAGAAGAGAAGACTTAGCAAGCTTATCCACTGGTGTTAAACTTACCTGTGAAATGTTCTGCTGGTTAGAATCCAGAGCGAGTGCTCTGTTTATCATTTAAGTGAAAACATCTCTGTGGCTCAGATTTTAGAGAATTAAAAGTTCCTTCTGAAGCTTGGAACAAAAATCATGTTGACAGGAGCTGTGTGTGTGCTTGGTATGATGCTCACCTAAATGCTTTAGAATGTTATGAGTGCTCCATTTGCTTTACAGGGTCTGTGCTGAAGCCCTCAGAGTTGGTGTTTCTGCTCTGTACATGGTTAAATTGGAGGCTGATTCATAGTTTTTCCCAGTTGGATAAGTGTGGTGGGAAATTCTGTGGGCTGGAGCAGATTGGAGGGACAGACTTCCTGGGTATCTCCTCTTGAGAAAAATTTCCTTCTGACTGAACATCTGGTCCCTGTCTCAAGATTAACCTTCAGCATTAGATTTGCTGAACAGTTAAATAACGAATACATGCAAAACTCTGCGAGTTGTTTTTTTTTCTTTCCATTGTGAATATAAATACTTAAAGCAGTAAAAGAGCAAGGTTATAATTTGCTGTAAAGTAGTAATATACATTTTCAATAACATTTGGAGCCCAAACTGTGTGTATTGGAAAAGACAAGAGCTCTTGAAGTGAGTAATGAACACTTCATGAGGTGTTTTTCAGCACTTGCATTAAACCCTTCATAAATTAAGTTTTTCATATGGGTGAATCAGCATTTCCAATATGTGGAAGTGCCAGTTGTGAGCAGCACCTTTTACTCTGTCAGTGGCTCACTGAGGGTTGTGTGAAGAACAAACTCTTTGTGTTAAACTGAAAGTTCAGTTTTTAGGAGTAGCTCTGAGTTTCTCCCAGAAGTTGTCTTTGAATCTTGTTCTTGTTTGGACTAAGTGCTAGAAAATCCTAACCTCATCTGTTTTTTTTAAATGAAAATATCTTGTGGCATTTTTATAAAATAATGGTGTACAGGGGGAATGGCCTGAAAGTGCTGGGGGTTGTACGAAGATGATTTTTATTGTATGGTTATAATTGGACTATAATTGACAATTTGTGTTTTACTTGGAAAGTACTTGAAATTTCAACTATTTAAAGAAAGCTGTCATGGAACTTGTTGCAGAGAGAAAAACTAGGCAGTCCCTGAAGTGGGAGTTTTGGTGATCCATACATTAAGATAACTAATTTTGCTAATGGATGAGTTACGTCTTGGAATTTCATCTTGTGTGATATGACTGAAACTGCTTTTTATGGAAGGATGAATCTTTTACATGCTCATATTACCTGATGTTTAAACAAGTCAGTACATCTTGTGGGAGTGTTCTAATGTTTTTGTAGAAAATGGTGCAGCTGAGTAATTAGGGTTTTTATAGGCAAATAAAAAGGAGGGATTAGAAGAGGGAGGCTGCTTTGAAGCATGAAGGGATGGATACCTGTGTTCCATGTTAAATCAAACCCAGGCTTTGGTGTCCTTCCTCCAGAGCTTCTGAGTTAACACTTGAGTTTTCTGGGTGGAAATGGAGAGAGAGCACTGCCTGAAACGATAGGAAGAGAACTGGAAACTGGAGAGGTTTTGGGGCAAGTGTTTCCTACAGCCAAAGCACTTAGGGCTTTGTCCCTAGGTAAGGACATGAATTCTCCCTCCCTCCCTCAGCACTTCTCTCACTGGGAGGTACTGGGAACTCAACCCAGGAGCCTTTCACATGGGGAGCACATGATGGGGTGACCTCTGCCTCCACACAGGAATAACTGGTGTTTGATGTAAAGTCCCTTTAGTTCTGCTACCCAGCAGTTGCTTGTTTTTGCTTTTAAAATATTTAAAGAAGCCAGTTCAGTGTCTTTAAAGAATGTTATTTTAGACATGGTTCTTCTCTTCTGTAAGTGATATTCCAGTCTAAAATATGATTTAGGGTTATTAATGTATGATTACTTGTATCAGGAGGCATTGTTGCCATATTGCTATGGCTTTAATGAGATGTTTTTTCATGTAACATTAATATGTTATGATTAGGGTTTTTTGTTTTCTTAAGCTTGAACCTTCATCATTTGTGTGTGCTTGTTATGAGGGGGGAAGTCCCTCCAATTGCTTTATTCTCTTACTTTGTTACATCACACAGAATGTTATGAAAGGGATAGACATGAGTTTGCTTTCCTTAGAGAAATACTTAATTTTTGAAGTGTTTTCATTTGATATGAAACTTAATATAGCAACATTGTGTTTGAGCAGTTTTAAAACCTTTACCTGTACAGGAAAATTCAGGCTGGGGAGACCACAGGGGGTCATCTAGTCTCACCTCCTGCACAAGGCAAGGTCAGGCCAAAACCTGTGTAAAACCTGTCTGGTGTGTGACTTGCAGCTGGGAAAAAAAAAAAAAAAAAAAAGAAAGCCAAACCCATTACTCATTAGGGACAAAACTTTCTGGAAGTGTTTCCCATTCTCTAGCTCTCCTCTGCTCTTCCCCCAACTCTGGTGTTTTGCAAGTCTGTTTCAGGTAGGTTTCTGTTCTATTGCTTTCCCTCCCGTGTGTAAACAAAGATTTCCATGAAAACTGTGGCTGGAGGAGGAATGAAACCCACATTAGGTTGTTGCAATGTATTTGCAAGGGTTAGGCCATAGTGTGCACCAGCCAGCCTGCTTCTAAGTTTGTTATCAAAGCCTCAGGAATTCATCAAGACTATTGAAACATAAGTTGTGCTAAATCTAGAAGGAAGAGGCTGAGAAACCGAATACCAAGACCACAAGAACTAGAAAACAGAGGACTGTGAAGCACCTGGACTGTAACCAATCACATACTCTGAAAAATGCTGGCGGAAAACGAGTGAACAAGACAAAGGCACCAATCAAGAAGTGTGTGCTTAGCAGTTGGTAGAATCTACAAATATGTATATAAGGTAAATAATAAACAGCTACTGCTTAATCATATTGATTAGTTGTCCAGGAGTCCTGAATTTCCCACATCAGGTCCAGCTGGCCTAGGAAGGAAGTTACTGGGAACTGAGCTGTAGGCTTGGCACTAAAGGATTGCCAAGGTACCTGTCTGTGTCTGTTTCCCTGACTCCTCAGAATGTGATCCTGATTTCTTGTGAGAGTAGCTGGAGGCAAGCCCACAAAGATTGTTGGTGGTTGCCCAGCCTTTTCTGCCCCAGGTTCCCAGCTGCTCCAGGAAAAGCCACGCCTGCCTGCTGATGGTGAAGGGTGACAGGTACAGGGTGACAGCAGAGCCTCAATGCTCCACCTGTGGCTCTAAGCCAGCACATCTAACCCAGCAGACCTAATGCTGTGGCTTCAAAATCTGGTGAGGTTGTTTGCAACTGAGACCTGCCAAATTCAGTAGAATTCAGTGCAGATGCTGCAGCCTGTTTTCCCAAAATTCCATAATACTGGCTGGCTGAAGGGCCAGAGATTTGTCACTGTCTGATTTCTGAGGGCCAGGCTTTGCACTGCCTGGTTTGGCCAATCTCAGCAGTAGTTAATTGAATCCTGATTAATTAGTCACAGGTTTTGTGTTCTTTGGGGCCCTTCTGAGGTTCAGGTGGTCTCCAGTCAGAGAATTGCAGTCACCAGCCTGGGGGTAAAATCCAAATTTTAGATAAGCCGGTTTCTCTTGGCATTCTCACCCTCTTATGATCACATAATGATTTTCTTTGAAATTAATTGCAAAGACAGTTTTACTTCACTTTCTTGCCTGGTGAAGAAAGACCAGAGAAAATGTAAGGTGGGTAAAGAATTTTGCACTGAACTGCTTCTTACCAAGGTGCAGTTGGCAGCCATCTGTGACCTCACTCTTTCCTTTTGGACAGAAGGACATAATTCAGTTAGGTTTCTTATTACTGCATAAAACCTGTATTGTTTTAACTTGTAAAAAATCCCAGCTACAGTTGGAACTCTTCACTTGGCAGTTTTCTCCTTGAGGTGCTCGTTTGGTGGAACAACAAATCTCAGTCTTTCTCTCTTGAGAATATTCTGTATGCTATGAGCATCCCAATTTCAGTGAACAAGGAAAAGGGACAGGTCAGAATTATTTATGTTAATTGCTCAGCAAGCTGTATGTTCTGGGATTCAGTATTTCTTCAGAAGATCTATGCCTTCTACTTTAATAATAATTCCCCCAGTTCACTGAATTTCAAATCACTTCACAGCTTGAATCAAGATGAGCGTTTCCCAAGTAAAACATGCTTTTAAATATACCTCTGATAACCTTTATGACATTTGGGTCTTAATTAAACATTATTCAAGAGGATTCTGATTGTACAATTCATAATGTTACAAGTTAATTGAAGTACCAAACAACTTTAAAGTGCCTAAATGTAAGAAACTGATAAATCTTCATATGAATTTACTCAAATAATATATTTCTTTCAATGCAGTAAGGTATAATTCTGGGAACTTGAGCTGTATAATAAAAAATGGGAATCATGGTGCAAGCAATTGTGTGTGATTCAGCATTTCTACAAAGTTGTTGTTAGAATCAAGAGGGTGTAATTAATCCATTTAAGAATTTTTACAGTCAATAACTGTCAGTATTTAGTTTTACATATGCCAAGAGCAAACTATTTGACTTAGGCATAAAAGCCATAATAAAAGTTGAAGGAACATACTTGAAAATCCATTCCTGATAAGAAGGGAAGAGAAAATAAAGACATTCATTGTTTTTCAAGGTGGACAGGACTTGAATTTTCAAATGTATTTTTGACAAAGTGCATTCTCTCAACTCAGGAAGGCAAATACATTATCTGCTCAGCTTTCATCTGTTATAACTAATCTTAATTTTAAAGCAGCCTTTTAGTCTTCAGCTTCAAAACCCATGTTCTCTTTATTTTCTTGTGTTTGCCAGGATCCTCAGAACTCTTGTTCACTAAGCTTATTCCACACTGAGGTCGTTAATTTGAGAGATTTTAAGACAAAACTTAATTTCTGCTAAGTAATCCAGGCCATTAGCAAATGCTGTGGCTTGAAGCTGAAAGAACAGTTCAAATTAGGAGCAGCAAGGGGCTTAAGTTTTCTGTAATTATTTGCTTTTATAAGAAATTTACTCAGTTCCCGCTCCCCCCCCCCCCCCCCCCNCCCCCCCCCATGTGGGGTATAAATGGAAGAATGCACAGCATCATCCTTGTGCAACAATTTATTTGAGCCAGGCTTCAAAAATACATTGGGGGCAGTGTTTTGAGGTGCCAGAAATGGATAATAGTGGTTATTTATTAATATGTTTTTCTATTCATGGTGTAGTCACAGAATTATTAAGGTTGTATCTTCTTTGTATCATGTGGATGTTGGGGTGAGGAGGGAAAAGAGAAGGTGCTTGAGGGTATTTTTCTGTTTTATATACACTGTACCCTGAGGGTTGGTTGTTCAATTTTAATGATTTTTCATTTTATATTTCCTGTGGAGGTACAGAGTTTTTGAATGAAGTGGCCCCTTTTCTGGGAACATTTCAGTAACTAAAGGCACATGATAGCAGGTATTAAAGAAACTAAGATCTTCAGATACTGTCAAATGGAATATCCCAGAGCTAAATTCCATGAGATGATAATGCATTATGGTCAACACAGTTAAGAGAAAAAATAAGAAAAACCCAGAAAAAAGTGATTATTTCAGCTTAGTAATGGAGGAATATAGAACTTGCAAGCCTCAGATCACAGTGTCCTCCTGTGTGCTGTAAGATCTGAACTGTCAGATGATGAGGGCCACCAAAAGGTTCTTTAAGGGAAATAAGTAAGAATCCAAATGATTTGCTTGGAAAAGGAACTGAACAGGCAGCTACATTCCATCTGTTGATGCAAGGAAGAACAGACTTGCTGCAGATATTTACTTCAGAGTGTCACAGCATTATGGAAATGCAGGAAAACCATAAACCAATCTGTTGCATCTGGACATGTGAAACCTGGTATAAAATCCCAGAGTGGTTTGGGTTGGAAGGAACCTCAAAGCTCATCCAGTTCCACCCCCTGCCATGGGCAGGGACACCTTCCACTATCCCAGGTTGTTCCAAGCCCTGAAATTTTCTCATCGTGGCTGTAGGAGAGCCCTGAGCAACTCTGGCATGGTCATATTGTTCATCACTGTCAGCTGACAAAGAGAAACCTCTGTGGGGTTCAAGTATTTACAGCAAAATAGGCTGAGGTTGCCCTTTAAAAGAGTCAAAGTTCTTTGTGTGTTGTCAGCAAATGTGTCAGTGAAAAGAATCCAGGATGAAATCAGTCACAAAATGAGTAGGCTTTGCTATTTGGAAAGAAGTAATCTTTAGCTACAACTTCGTTTTCCCCCTCTTCATTTGGTCTGGAATAAATGGAATACCTAGAGAACAGTCATGTTATGTCAGGTGTTAATAACAAAAAATAGCTCCTGGCTTCCTGGTGAAATTCCTCTAATTCAGTTATTTTTTCTGTGATTTCTATTTTTTTTTAAGTAATTTTGATGATGTGCCTGAGTTTTAAAAGATGAAGTTGTTCAACATGGCTGAGAAGTATTTCGTAAGAGCCCTTTGATTGCTGGCCTGCTTGCAGCATGTGAAATTTTTGACAGCAATCTCGATTGATTCTTCCATGTTCAATAATGTGTTCATTCCAATGGTATTTCCTGAGCAGCTGGGCTTGCTTAGCTTTGGAGCTAAAACAGCAAAAGCAAGGAAGTGAATTTTCCAGCCCCCTCCCCACCCCCCACCTTTTTTTTTTTGGCATGTTAGAAAATTATGTTAATTTTTTTTTATCCTGTTAATGAAATGGCATGGAAACCATTGGAATAACAGGGGGGAGGGCAGGAGCAGAAGTGGAGGACCAGGAGGAAATGGCACATTTTATAGCCCTGTGCATGGTGAAAGGGCTGGCTTCAGGAATTAGCTTCTCCTTTCAGAGACAGTCTAATCAAAATTCATATAGAGCTGTGTTTCCTGTTGGTCTCTGTGTTAATGAGTGCTTCTTTTTCAGGCAGATCTTCTGAAGTGCTAAAGGATGAGTTTTCTGCATTAGAAGTAATGGTAGGTCTTCAGATAACAGGCAGATTGTCCAATTGAAATGCTGCTGAACAGAAAGAGGATGTAAAAAGTGGGATGTGAGATCGTGAAGGGAGAATTTGTGCACTGTTGTAGTGCATTGAGACAAATCTATATATTAGAAGTTACTGTTAAGAAATGTTTTTCCTCAAAGGAAAATGCTGTTCTTCAGATTTTAATCTTTTGTTCAAGTGGTATCTTTGTCTATTGGTTAGAGACAGACCGAACATACAGAAATTTGGAATACAGAAGAAATTCCTCCCTGTGAGGGTTAGGAGGCCCTGGCACAGGATGCCCAGAGAAGCTGTGGCTGCCCCTGGATCCCTGGAAGTGTCCAAAGCCAGGTTGGATGGGGCTTGGAGCAGCCTGGGACAGTGGAAGGTGTCCCTGCCCATGGCAGGGGGTGGCACTGGATGAGCTTTGACTTCACCTTGGACCCAATCTGTGGGAAACCAGGAAATCCCTCTTGCTGCCTTGGATGGGCTGAGACCCTGGCAGGGGGCTCGGAGAGCTTGGAATGGAGCCAAAGATCCCTCTGCTTTCGATCTTGAGCCCTGGAAACAGTTACCAACTTTATATGAGGAATTACAAACCAGGGAAAGTAGAATAAAATAAGTAGCTTATTTTTAAGTAGAAAAATAGAGTAGTAGGATTCATATGAGAAGTGTACAGGGGGGTCAAGATGGAGGAATCTGGGCATGCACTGTCCTTTTTCCTTCTTCATCCTCTCCATTTTCTTGGTTATGGTGGCACTTGGGGATTGGTTTAAGGTAGAATTTCACTGTCTAACATAGGTGATAGGTATTGGAAATTAACTGTAAATAATGTCTACGTAGTTTATAGTATAAAAAGACAGCACAGTCTCGGGGGCGGGCAGTGTGCCTTGGACTGACCTGCTGAGAGCATCATGGCTGGTCAGAGAGAACATGTTATAGACAAGAAATAATAAACAACCTTGAGAACGAAGGCAAAGCGACTCTGACTTCTTTTTAAACCACCTGGCTGTGAAAAGGTTACTCAGGGAATTCCTGGGCTGGGAAACCCGAAGTCCCAGGCAGGAGTTTCCCGAGACAAACCACTCTGATTTTACAATTCTAAATCTGTTAAAGCACTGCAGTGCTGGTGTTTAATAGCATTTCCCGGCTGATCCAAACTGGTGTTTTGGATCTCTGCCTCCTGCCACTGTTCAACATTCCCACAAAGCTGGAGGTAAACAGCCCAGCCCCTTCAGCTTCCCTGACTGTTCTCTCATGTTGCATCTCATTAGTTTGCTTGTACATCCCAACAACTATAGCCCTTCACTGGGGGGATTTCTTTAAGATAATTTCTGGTCTAGATGGAGACTCCCCCTCTTTTCCCTTCTTCTGCATGCACGGTGGTACTTCCATTCCCAAGGAGGGTGTGCAGGTGTAGCTGCTGGGCTAGTACAGACACGAGCAAGCTGTGTAGGAATTGAACCTGTTTGGGTTTGCTGCTTTGCATTGTTCATTTTTCCCCCCCGTGTCCTTCAGTGCCCCCTGGGTCAGTGTGTAGTTTGCAGAAAAGTGCCGTACCCAGACCCACTCTCTTTGTGTTTGTTAAAACCTTTTTGGCTTCTTAGCTCGAGGATGGCTTAAAAACACGGCTACTCAAGCTGATTCCACATCACATTTTCTTTGCTACTGTACTTTGTTTATAAAGAGAGAAGCTTTTTAAAGAGTTTGGACGATTAAAAGCTTTTACAGACGTCATGGTTTGTTCAGTCACAGAAAGGCATCAAGCAGACTTTTAATGCAAGGCTTGCATAACACAGGGGTGGCTTATTGAGTGCAGCACCTGGAGGGTCAGAGCTGGCAGCAGGTTCCATCTGCTCTGTCCTCAGCCAGAAGGCCATGATTGTGTAATCCCACACACAGCCTGGCATGCACCTGACCTTGATGTGTAGCCCCAAAATATCCTATAGAGGTGGTGTTTTGCAGCTGGAGAGACAGAGGGCAGTGCTGATGTAGAGTGGTTTGGGTTGGAAGGGACCTTGGAGGCCATGGGCAGGGACACCTTCCACTGTCCCAGGTTGCTCCAAGCCCTGTCCAGCCGGGCCTTGGACACTTCCAGGGATCCAGGGGCAGCCACAGCTTCTCTGGGCACCCTGTGCCAGGGCCTCCTCACCCTCCCAGGGAACAATTCCTTCCCAGTATCCCAACTAACCCTGCCCTCCTTTTGCTTAAAGCCATTCCCCCTTGTCTGTCCACTAAAAGCCCTTGTGAAATGTTGCTCTGCAGCCTTGTTGTAAGCCCCCTTTAGGTGCTGGTAGGCTGCCCTAAGGTCTCCCTGAAGTCTGTGGGGAAAGCCACACTCCATTTCTGAGGTTGTAAAAGGGAGTGTAAAGTTGTAACTGCACCCCAAGCCTCTCTTCCTGAGGTAGGTCCAGTTTTTTAGCCTATGGCATGAATGTCTGTATCCAGAATGGAACATCATAGCTGAGAGGCCTTCTGTCATCTACTTGTAGGTGAGCCCAGACTACCCTCCCCATTCCATTCCTGATCCTTGCTTCATTTTCTTGCCTACAGTTAAAAAAATCCGAGTTAAATCTGTGATATGTGTTGTGACACTTGCCTTTGCAGAGAAATCCTGAGTGGGGGCAGCACTTTAATCAGATTCCCAGAAGAGTAACACTGCTCAGTTAATAGATGGCTGTGGCAGGAACAGATGTCATGGCACATCCTCCCTCTTTCTTACATTGATGGATCCAAGCCTGTTCTTTTAGAATAGTCCTTTTCCATAAACACACAACCCTCTGTGTTCATGGCACTTCAGAGCCTGCCTAGGCTTTGTGCAGGTCATCCTGTGACTTGAGTACTCCCCTAGATCCTTGTTAATGACAAATTCACCTGCTTCCAATATTTGGGAACTGAAAGTTTAGCCAAAAGTGCTTTCTTGAGTTCTCTGCCTCGCTGCAGTGCAGTTTGAGTGTCTGGGTGATTTGAGGTGAACAACAACCTGCCTAAAAATGAGTAATACTGGGTAGCTGGTAGGCATCTGGAAATCTTCCTGCTTGTGAGGTACTGAAACACTACAAATAATAAGCAAAAGGTGCAATCCTGAGTTACAACTGACGCTGCCTGCCAGAATATTTTACTGTGCCAGAGAGGGGATTAAAGGAAATGTATGATAGCCTGAGTTAAAAAGCATTTAGCTTCTAAAAAAAAAGAAAAAAAAAAAGACATAGTATCTGAAATGAGGTAAGAATTTCTTAAAATTTGCACTGTTTCTTGTGGAGACAAACATGACTTTATATTAATGTATTATCTATTAATAAATACCCATATTTAAAATGAGATTTTAAAACACCGGCATTTACAAACTTAGACTGTTAACAGCCCCCTCAGGGAATGCTGGGTGTGTAGGAAGATGAGTTTTCTTACAGTTTATTCTTGGAATCTTTGCCTGCCAGCAGCTGAGAGGGCAGGCAGGTGACAGGAGCAGCCTTTTGGAGTTGGATCAGCTGATGCTTTTCCAAGCATCTCTCAGATGGCTGAGGTGCCCTGCTGCTGTTTGTCGGTGTCTGGGCTGTTCTGTCTCAGGAGATAAAAAGAACAGCAAGCAGGGCTCCTAGGTGATACTGGCAGCCTGCTTAGAAGCAAATTAAAGTCACAGAATTCACATTTCTACAGTTATTCCTGTGAATAAATGCAGTATGTGAACAGATCTGTGTTGGCAGCTTGGATTGAAGTGGAAGCAGAGTCTTGGGATCACCTGTAGGAATGGCTTTAGCATTGGCTGGTCCATCCCCAAGGCCTTTAGGGGATTGGCAGAATGATAAATGAAGTTTATAGAAGTACAAATCAAGTTTTTTATCTATAATTCAACAGTGTAGCTCTCACGGCAACAAGCTTTAGTATCTTAGCTTGAAGTATTAATATGCAGTTTCTATGATCTCTTTCATTTTCCTATGTTTTATTTTTGCCTGTTCTGCTGCTTCAATTGAATACAACAGAAGGATATAACTGCTCTGTCAGATGATGTGATGTAAAAAAACCTTTACTTAAAATGGGAAAATGAATTTCACAATTCTCTGGATGCCTCTTTGTTCAGTGAGAAGATATCTGAGGACTACCCTGGTTTATTCAGTAAAAATCCAGCTGCAGTCAGGTGTGTTGTTTTGTTTTTAAGCTGAGGAGAAGCTGATGGATGGGCACAATATATTAATTTTAACAGTTCCATCAGCTTGGAGGCAGAAATCAAAAGGATGATCTCAGTTATGCAGAAGATTCCAAGAGGTTTTGTGCTCTTTCCCTTTAAAAAAAGGGGTTTTATTCTGGTCTGTGAAGTAAATTGTAGGGATCAAACCTGCTATGCCTGGACATCAGAAATTTTATGGAATTTGGAACTTGCTTGAAGATAATTTTTAAAAAATAATAACACTAGCATGTGTCATGGTTTTAAAAAAATCATAACTGATTTAACTTCATTTTTTTCCATTTCACATAAAGATGAGTGATCCCTACTCTCATCTTTAATGAATGAATATGAATCAAAGGTATTTCATTATTCTATTTATAAAATAATGTAGTCTAATGAAGCAAGAGTCTTTTAGACTATGAAGTACATAAGAGGCTTAATTAATGTGAGAGGAAGTACCATCATCCACACTGAGACATGAAAATGAAAATTATTGTGACTTTTATTATCTCATGTGGTGGAATATCCCTGGCAATAAGGCATGGTCCTCCCAGAGAAGCAATGCCAAACATTTTACCTCTCTCCTGGTGAGACAAAGACAAATGATCAAGTTGCATTTTTACTGTGCATCCCATCGCCCTTATTCCCTTTCCTGCTCAGCATCCAGTGTTTTTAGGACAGGAACGTCGTTTCCTTGTACTGACAGTAAATCATTATTGGTGTCAAATGCTGACTTGGTGCTGGTAGCCCCTATTCTCTGCTTTGTTGTGAGATGTCTCTGTTCTTCATGTGAGTAAAGAATTGCCTACAGTGAACTCGGGCCTGTTTAATGGACAAGTGCAGAGTGACAGGAGAACACAGATCAGTGCCTTAATGCAAACCCCGTGGCTCCAGAGAGCCCCTGAGTTTGGGCTCTGTGTTGCTGCTCCCCTGCAGCACAATGTTGTTCCGGTCCAGATGCCTTCTGTTGTTTGCTGGTTGAACAGTGATCCAAGCTGACAAACAGCGGATGGAGCGCAGCCTCTTCAGGAGACCAAAATGAAATCGTGTCCAAATTGCTCTTAAGAATTGCTCAGGTGACCTAATTTTGCCTTCCACAATCAATTTGTCAAAGGAACCACTACTTGGAGTGATACTTTGTGTCTAGAGTTTAACCTGCAGTCTGCAAAAATGGTTAAATTTAGGGCTGCTTTTCTTACCAAAAAAAAAAAAAAAAAAAAAAAAAGACAATGAAGGCAGTGAAGTGTCCAATAAAATCCAAAACATGGGCATATAAACAAGCAGCAGCACAGGAATTGTGTCGCTGAAAGGTTTTGACAAACCTGTCCAGTCTGCCTCAGCATGGAAATGCCAATTCTGAGTTGCTGCTGGTGTATATGAGGCATTTCATAGAATCCTAGAATTGTTCAGGTTGGAAAAGACCTTTAAGATCATCAAGTCCAACTGCTTTCTCTGTGTCTGGGCTTTTACATTTGTAAATTAGCAGATTGTGTTAGATCTGCTGGCAGAATGTGAAACACCTGTAATGAATTAAGAATTATAATTATTTTTGCAAAGAGTTCTTGGGAAAAGAAAAAATGCAATGCCTATTTTGAATCACTTGGAGCGACACAAGAAGTGTTTGCTTTATAAAGTTAGTACCAGTACTATTTGCTGCTCACAGTGACCTTGCTCTGCAGCTGTTGGAGAGCAGGAATGCTTCTCCTGCCAGCAGGGTCATCTCTGCAGTTGTTGATAGTGAGCAGGCAGTGAGTGCTGTGAGCTGGGAATGTGAAACTCAACTCCAGAACATCATCCAGGGTGGGCATCAGTGAATGGTGTGTTCAGGGAGCTCCCTCTGCACTTACTTTGATCACACGAGTTTTGCTTGAAGCTTTCCAAAGATGTGTTTGAGACTCTAGTATTTCACTGATTAAAAATAAATTACTGGGCTCATTGCTGAGAATTGTGAAACTCTAAATTTCGGTAGAGAGCTTATCCTACATGGGAAATGGCAAACGTGGCCTTTTACTGGCTACATGGGATGAAGGATTTCCATGGTTCTACTTTCCATGTGACCGCTTTGGAGGGATAGCAAGACTTTGTCAAGCAAAATCCTCTGGGAGCGTTTTGTGAGCTTGGCAGAAGGTCACGGAGCAGTCTGTAGTGTTGGAATGAGGTGGGATGAATGGAGGGTGTTAACTCCCTGTGCCCCCAGCTCCTGGAGACGGCCGAGACCTTTTAGGGCCGGGTATTTATGATGCCTGTGCGTCCTGCTCTGCTTCCAAGCGCCCGTGGAATGAAAGGTGAGCGGGAGCCGCTGTCGAGGGCCCTTCAGGACACACAGCGTAGTCTGCGAGCCAAATGACTTGTTTGGGTTGGCTGCCGTGGCTCCTGGCTGCTCTCGTCCCAGGGCCTGAGGGACTTTTCCCGTTCTGGGAGCGGATCTGTGTTAATTGCGGGCCGGGAGGGGCGGCAGGAGCCGGGCTGCGCTCGCCGCTTGGCTCGCAGCCCGGCCGGGGAGGGGACGGGCAGGAGCGCTGCTGTCCTGGGCTCCGGACACGATCCTCGCAGCTCGGGCAGTGCCTCCGCGGCATCTTGGAGCTCGTCCAAAATATTAAACATGACGTCCCTTGCGCTGTGAATTAGGTGTATACGAGGCATATCTCTGCTCTGGGATAACCCGGTGTGAGATGAGAAATTAAAGTAGATTTCTGTAGTTCGTCTGGTCGGGGGTGAAGGGGGATGGCAGGACCAGCAGGTGATGATGGGCTTTGCACCAGCAGCACAGGCGGCTGCAAAACAACTCGTCCTATTTAGAGGAAGCCTTATGAGAAGTTGCAGGGTGATAAGTTGTGATAAGGTTTTTTAACCTTCGAGTACCGCTTACTGCCCGTAGAAAGAGCTGCTGCAGCATCCCGAGCGATGATGGATGTCCGCGTTTCCACCCCGGTGCGAGCGGAGCAGAGCCCCGAGCGGGGCGGGATGCGGGGAGAACGGGGGTGTGGGATGCTCCGGAGAGGGCTGGAGGAATGTGCCGGCTATTTATCTGTGCTTAAAAGTGGTTCCTCTGGAGGGGTCTGCCATCCCGGGAGGATGAAAAATGGTCGATCCCGCTCCGGGTGAGGAGGCTGAGCTCCCCGCGCGGCGCGCTGAAAAGCGCGGCCTGGATCGGGAGGCGGGATGAGTCCTGGCAGCTCCGCACACTCGGAAGTCTGGTGGATTTACAGATTTGGATCTTGAGAAAAACACAAACAACAGTTTTTTACTCTTAGGCTCATATTTCATAACAGGTCTTTCTTCCTTCCTTCTCTTCCCTTTGTTTTTTTCTTTGGAAATACCCATTGGAGATGGCCTTTTGGGTGTCAGAGAAATGGAAAAGTGTGCTGTCATTCTACGGCAGCGAACAACATTTAGAAGGAACTGGAAATTTGCTTTCAGGCTAGTCAAAGGAGACCTCTTAGAATCCCAGGGACATTAAATATCATCTTGTTCCAACTCTCTGCCATGGGCAGGGACACCTTCCACTAGAGCAGGTTGCTCCAAGCCCCTGGTCTTGAATCCATATCTACTGAAGATACCCGTGCAGGTGTATTCCATGGTGAATTGAGCTAAGAGGAATAATCAGTGTTAATTAGTCAGCATTAAAGACAACACTGATGTCTGGAAAAATGAGCTAAATCAGGAATTCTCTGTGTTACCGGAGCAGGAGTGTGTGTTGTGGGATCACAGATCACCAATAAATGGATGTGTGCAGAGGCTGGGACCCAGAGCATCCCTTATTCCTGGTGTCAGAGTCCAGTCTCCCACCTGGAACTGCTCCTGGGGGTGTGCCCTACCCAGATGTGTCTCCAGGTGTTCCTCACTTAAACTGAGGTTAGGCCCTGGCTCAGCTGCCCGGGGCAGGGGTGGAGCCCCCATCCCTGGAGGGATTTAAAAGACCTGTAGATGTGGCATTTGGGGTTTAGTGGTGGAAGTGGCAGTGCTTTCTTTCCTTTTAACACTGTTTTTTTATTGTTTTTGACCCTCACTGGCATTGGTAAGGGATGTTTTGATTGTAGATGTGGGAGGGAGGTGCAAGGCAGCTGCAGGTGGTTTTACAAGTCTGACTTTTTATGGGATGTTAGGCATGGAACTTAGAAACATTATTCCCAATGTTAACTTCTTTTTTTCTGCCATCCGGGTTTGTGAGTGACTAAGAGCAGGCATTTACTGGTTGTTAATTACCTCAGCATCCCTGCAAAAGCACTGGCAAGCTGGGTGTGAAAGGAGGTGTGTGTGTCGCGCCCTCCTCCAGTTGTGTTCGAGAGCCAGGTTCTGATGAAACCGCTGCTTGGGAAGGATTTTTGCATGACTAACCAATCTAGTAATGGGGCTTGTTGATTTGCAGAGCGTTGCGGTGAACAAACATTTATTAACAAGGGTCACGGATAAAAAAATGAATCGGTTCTGGGTAACTTTGACTGTTTTTAAGGAGGGAGTGTTGCCTCGGATGCAGAATGAACCAAGATCTGAGCTCAGATTGTGGTCCAAGCTGATGGGCACCACACACCTTGCCCTTTCGTGGGCCTGGATAAATCCTGGATCCCATTAATACATATAATTATCCCAAAAGGCAGATGCCTAGAGGGTGATGCCAAACTTTTCAGTAGTGTCCAGTGCCAGGATGAGGAGCAATGGACATAATCTAAACCACGAGAAGTTTCACATCAACACGAGAAAGAACTTCTGTACACTGAGGATAGGAACAGGCTGCTCAGGGAGGCTGGGGAGTCTCCCTGTCTGGAGCCGTTCCAACCTCACCTGGATGTGCTCCTGTGTCACTTGCTCTAGGTAACCCTTTCTGGGCAGGGGCTTGGACTGGATGACCTCCAGAGGACAATTGCATGCTTCTGGCTTGCTGATGCTGCTGGCATGGAAGCGTGATGTGTATCCCTTTCCCGAGAGGAGGTGGAAGAGGGAATCCGGGAGCGCTCTGCTGCCGCTCCCAGACGGGTGGGACTCCATTCCAGCGCTTGCTTGCTGCCGGCTGGCGCGGCCGGGCTCCGCTGCGCGCTGCCCGCCCCG